>JANAVB010015159.1:0-91412 GCA_029216955.1 Iris pallida | reverse complement strand
GATGACGACTTTAGAGACCATTGACCCTGACAGCTTTTCGGTGCAAAGCGGGTCCAACGACGGACACCGTTTTGCCCGAAATTATTGTTTTGCCCCTGTATCCAGAATTGGACTTAAGGACAGGCAATCCTAGCTAATTTGACTATTTCTGAGAATGTTGGTACGTTTATTTCAGCTTTCGAAGACAGTTTGTGATGACTTGGACTTCTGACTTGTTGATTGGCGTACATTGTTGGTTCTCCGTGCAACCTCCAGGCAAGTATCCTTGCCGAACATATACAGTATTTACATGGTTTCTCTTCCTTATTGTAGTCCTTTTCATATGTCACATGATCCGTGTGTGATTGATTCGTCCTGGATTGCTTTACTTGTTCTAGATTACGTGCACGTAAGGATGTTTGACATTGCTAAAATATTGGTCTCTTTGTGTTACTCTTTCTCGTGATTGAGTTGTCAGTTTTTATATCTGTCGTTGACCATTCTCGACTGGGAGTATCTTGCATTGTACTACAGTTGAGACATACTATAGCTTGGGAGTATCTTATATTGTACTACGACCTATAGCCGTTATTCTACCTTGATATCACTTGATTGACTTGACTTGAATGCCATAGATTGGGAGTATCTTTCATTGTACTACGACCTATAGCATATATTGATGTGATTGACTTGACTTGTGTACTATAAATTGGGAGTATCTTGCATTGTACTATGATTATAGGAGTCTACTTGACTTTGTATCCTTTAGGAGAGGAGATCGATACTAGAATGGCTAATCTTGACTGGGATTATCTTGCATTGTATTACAGTCAAATCTACTATAGATTGGGAGTATCTTGCATTGTACTACAAGCTATAGAGGTTAATCGATTGATTGGTAGCCAAGTCTAGTATTACATTTCCTCACGACTCGTCGTCCTTAGATGTTCTTCTTGCAGTGTTCTTATTCTCCACACCTATTATTTACTGTCATATCAGTAGGCATGTTTTATGTATCTTGCTAGTCCTTGAGGACCTGATGATCTCTTCAGGTAGCTGATTGTATGGAGTTAGTTAGCTGAGCATGTGGTAGTTGACTTCATCTGCATGATTCAGGTATTTTGTTAGTGATATTGATTTATTATCTTTCTCGTGCTTTCATGATATATTCCGCTTATCAGCTTAGCTTTATAGACTCATATTATTCTTAGAGTCTAATCGGACAATATGTTAATGGGATGCAGACTATGACCCATAATTGTTCATTCTTGTTTATATGATTCCTGTGGATTGAGATATAGTTTAGATTAGATATGATACCCTGTCCTGGACAGCTTATACGTACTCGAGTCGGGCTTGAGTCCGCTCGATACGTAGCTGGCTTGCTCACGAGCTCGCGTCCGAAAACTGGGTGGGTCGTGACAAATACAATCAATGTTGTCTACTAGACAAGGGGTTGCATACTACATAAGTCTCACTAGGGTTACTCAACATCTATTGTCTCAATCATTCAAACGAGAAGAGTAATATAGAACATATAAGATAAAGCAGTAAGACGTCCCATACGCTCAGTCAAAATGTTCTGGAGATCTGGCTTTACAAAACATAGCCAGATGACATAGCAAGGTATGCACAATCGTTATCAGCTACAGTTTGGTTTAGTTACAATTATGTCAGCAAGTACAAGACAGTCCGACTAACAAGTCCTTGCCAAGTGGCAAAAGCAAAGTAAGCAGTTAATGAGCAGGGATGCAAGGAACCCACTCGTGTCCTCCAGTAGCCTTCTCCTAGTACTGACCATCTTGGGGGTAGAAGTATGTGGATCCTCAAAAACTGGCTCTAAATCTAGTTATACAAAACCAGTGAGGTTAGACCCCAAATAGCAAGTACCACAAGGAAGCACGAAATGCATGAATAAAACCAGTAAGAAGTAAATAAAGCATAATAAATATTATTTTTTGTTTTTATTACCGAGGTTCACGTTACATCGTGACACTTCGAACCAACTCCCCAACCAAGGAAGGATAGAAGTTGACCCGTTATGTCATGACATTCCGCTCACCTTAGTAGTTAACAGTATGATACAGTGCACAAACAAATCCAAAATAAAGCGACAATACAACTACTATAGCTTGCTAACTGTAAGTTCCAAGTTATCTTGGAAAGATGCATTATTGAATTACCCAGTTCTTACCGTGTACAAGCAAGGCTAATCTATCCATAATCAATTACGCCAATCATAAATTACACGGGTCCTAGCAGGACACTCGTCAACAATATTACAGAAAAATAAACAGATACCACCCCATACCCGTGTGGCAGATTTGCAGTATCCATGGGGACCGACCGATATATCGGTGCACTATTTGTCCCGACGATATTGACTGTCATGTAAGAACTCGAGAATTCATTCCTCTCTATGCAGTAGTTATTATATGTTACTTAGTTGTCCCTACGTTAATTAAAATCATATGCCGTGGGTCATGATCATTCTGAATGAGTACAGCCGTATGGGGTACGATATGCATAACTCTATAATGATACCGGTACAGTTAGGTTGTAAGTTTTATATAGCGTAATGCAGTAAACAAACCTAGCTACGGGATAATCATGCCTTGACTGTAATATACACGTGTTGTTTTTGTAATAAGGAAATATTGCGTGAATTGAAAGTAATTATATAATTAGAAATATCAGTACGAGTACGCATGTCAATGATTAGGATCGGCTAGTCAGTCACAATAGTTCAGTTCTTGCATAAACAGGAACGTGTCTCACTCAATTCAATAAAACGTCTAGCCAGTCTTTTAGTTCCAAAATAGGAACGTATGATCAATGTTCAATCAATATAGCAATCTTTGACAATTCGTGACAAGGCATGAAAGTTAGTCTAGTATTCAGTTGGGCCGAGTCTATAACTCTCAAGGATCAAGTATAAGCGACTAGGAGGTCCACAAGTCATCCAAGTCATAGGAGTCACAATCTAAACATCAATAGGCACCAAATCAGGAAATCAGGACATTTGGCACGAGTTATGAATGGTACGAGAAATGTAGGGTACGACAACAAAAGGTGCGAGCAGCAAATGATACGAGCAGCAAATGGTGTGAGAAAAAATGGTACGAGTAAAAAATGGCATGAACAATAAATGGTACGAGTAACAAATGACGCAGACAATAAATAGTGCAAGCAGCAAATGGTGCGAGCAACAAATGGTGCAGGCAACAAATGGAGCAGGCAACAAATGGCGCAGACAATAAATGGTGCGAGCAACAAATGGTGCGGGCAACAAATGACACAAACAATAAATGATGTGAGCAGCAAATGGTACGAGCAACAAATGGTGCGGACAAAAAATGGTGTGTGTAACAAATAGCACGGACAATAAATGGTGTGAGCAGTAAATAGTGCGAACAATGAATGGTGCAGCAGCAAATGGTGCGAGAAAGAAATGGTACGAGCAACAAATGGTGTGAGCAATAAATGGTACATACAACAAATGGCACGGACAATAAATGGTATGAGCAACAAATGGTACGAGTAGCAAATGGTGCAGGCAACAAATGGTGCGAGCAGTAAATGGCACGAGCAATAAATGGCACAACAACAAATGGCACGAGCAATGAATGGTGCAGCAACAAATGGTGCAGCAGCAAATGGTACGAACAATAAATGGTACAAGCAAAAAATGGCACGAGCAACAAATGGCACGAGTAATGAATGGTGCAAAAGCTATTGGTGCGAGCAATAAATGGTGCGAACAATAAATGGTGGAATAACAAATGACGCGAGCAACAAATGGCACGAGCAATGAATGGTGCAGCAGCAAATAGTACGGCAACAAATGGTGCGACAACAAATGGCACGAGCAACAAATGGCACAACAGCAAATGGCACGAGCAACAAATGGTGTGAGTTACAAATGGTGTAGCTGCTCAAGAACTCGAAAAAACCCCATAAAATTCTAAAACTTTAAATGATCATAACTTCTAATCTATACGTCAAAATAAGGTGAAACAAAAAAACAAACTAGCTTAAAATTGTACCCTCTTTGACATAGAATTAGTTGTTTTCAAAGAACAACAACTTTTGAAAATCAAAACCCTATTTTCCCCAAAGAACCCATTTTCTTCAAAGTAATTGAAACACATGAAAACGAAATTTAAATGCTACGGCCACAACATTAATCATGCTAAGAATGAAAAGAGGAAGAGAATAGAATAATAAAATTAAAGTTTTGAGGAATTCCTCTATATTGTGCAAGATGTACTTGCCTTTCTCTAATGGTTAGGGTTTTGGTAGAAAAGAATGAATGGAAGTGAACGAGGGGAGAGAGAGAGAGAAAGAGTGGTATATATACCAAGTCCAAGGGATCTCCACCATTCATTCCTCTCCACTCAATCTAAGCCATTCATCCCTTTCCATGCTGAACCAAGCCAAACCAAGTTGGTTTAATATGAACCAAAATGGACCAAAAGCTAGACAAGACCAAAAAATAAAATACAAAAAAATAGCTACCAGGTAATTACAGGATCTAAATACAGAATAAATGCATGAAAAATACTAAATAAATACAGGCAAGCAGTACACGTATTAAAATACGTATTTTGGAAACGGGGAGTGACATCTCTACCCTCCTTAGAAAAATTTCGTCCTCGAAATTTGAAATCCAAGCAGGCTACAAATATCAGGGCTAAACTAAGCTAACTAAAGCAATCATATCAATAGCAAACAATCAATCTATATTATCAATCTATGATATCAAGCAATCTCTACCCATAGGATGATAAGCATATGGAATCAAGACAATCAAGGTATACATAAAGAAATATACCTTGTGAGTCAAATAGGTGTGGATACCGTGATCGGATATCATCCTCACATTCCTACGTTGACTCTCCTAAGGAGTGATGGCCCCAAGCAACACAAACAAGGCTAATTGTTTGGTTCTTGAGTATCTTCTCCCTTCGGTCCAAAATTGACACAGGCTGTTCCTCGTAAGACAGGTTGGTACCAACAACCAGCTCAGAATAATCGAGGACATGGCTTGGGTCCGATACATACCTACGCAATTGAGATATGTGAAACACGACATGCACCTCTCGTAACGAAGGCGAAAGGGACAAAATATAAGCAACATCGCCTACCCTATCAAGGATAACGAATGGGCCCACGTATCGCGAACTCAACTTTCTGCGAACCCCAAATCTAATGACTCCACGGGTCGGTAAAATTTGTAAGAACACGTAGTCACCAACAGAAAATTCTATGGCTTACGATGTTGGTCTACCCAATGACGATGTCGATCTTGCACAACCCGAAGTCGCTCTCTAATCCCTTTGACAACTTCAACCGTCTGGACAATCATCTCTGCCTAATATCTTCCTCTTCCCAATATCATCCCATGCCAGTGTCGATCTGCACTTCTTACCATATAGTGCCTCGAATGATGTCATCTTGATACTGGCTTGATAACTGTTATTGTATGAGAATTTGACTAAGTACAGGTGACTCTTCCAGGATCCTCTAAAATTTGGGGTACAAGCTTGCAACATAACTTCTAAAGTCTGAATTGTTCTTTCTGATTGCCCGTCTGTCTGTGGGTGGTAAGCCGTACTGAATCTTAATTTGGTACCCAGGCTCTGATGTAAATTCTTCTAGAAATGCGACGTAAAGCAGGTATATCTATCTGACACAATACTGACAGAAACTCCATGTTGCCTGACTATCTGTTTCATATACATCTCTATCAACTTTTTATAGATTGTCCTACTCTGAAAGGAAAAAAATGTGCCACCTTTGTAAGCCAATCCACTATCACCCAAATAGCATCCTTACCATTTGGTGATCTCGATAAACCGGTCACAAAGTCCATTATGATGTGCTCCCACTTCTATTTTGGGATAAAAAGCGATTGTAATAATCCTGCTGGCCTCTGTTGTTCTGTCTCTGATCTGACGAAGGTAAATTTCTCCATGTCTAGATATTAAAAGATACACTTCCTCTATGAAAATCTATTGTTGCATGACTGTCTTTCAGCCAGTCTATGTCCAATATAATGTCAAAATTACCCATAGGAAATTCTATCAACTTGGCGGGTAAGGAACGCACGTACACTATGACCCGATATACTAGACTAACTCTACTAACTCCTATGAGCCCATTACCAGTGAGTCTATTCAACCTCTCTGGCAATACCTCGAATCTCATTCCTAGTCGTGTCGTAAAGTGTGCAGATATAAAAAAATGTGATGCTCCCGAATCAAATAATGTTACTGCGGGATATGAGGCGACGAGAATGTTACTTGCCACAATATCTTTCGATGCTAATGCCTCTTCCAAGGATAAATTGAATGCCTGTCCTCGGCCTCCTTATTAGTTCCTATGTTGCGGTCTAGCCTGCTATTGTTGCTGGCCTCTACCTTGGTGATGCTGGGGTGGTCTCTATTATTGTTATTGTATCGGTAATCCCTGCTGCCAAAACATCTGAGCCTGCATCATTAATGGACGTTGTGCCAAACGATCTCACTGCTAACGCTGGTCCTCGATAATGGACTACTCCTGGTGCTGGCAGTGAAAGAAATTATTATACCGGCCCTCCTGGCCTCGAATTCATGGAACATGTGGAAACCCGATGATCTGGACTCTCATTTAATAAACATTATCCGTTCAATGCCCGACACACACCTCTAGTGTGCATTGCCTTTCCACAATAGGTGCAACCCATTAGGGGTTGCTGGTTCTTTCTCGGTTGTTGTTGCTGCCTTGCTGGTGGTGCTGGCCCTCGCATTGCCACATCGTAAATACGAATGCCAGGGGGTGGTGCTGCTATTCGAGGCGCTGCTCCCCCTCCTCATTCAATCTGATTGTGAGACCTCTTTTGGCCTCCAGCCCTTGATTTCATCCTCTGAGTGGTGATCTCATGCCTTCGGGTTATCATTAATACATCATCGAAAGTCTGGTAGTTGTGCCCCTCTATCAGTTGTAAGAGTTTAAGATGAAACCCCTGCTGAAACCTCATAGCCCTCTGTCCCTTCGTTGCTACCATTTCCAGGGAAAACCTACTCAGTCTGCAGAACTCCGCTGCATAAGCATCCACTGTTTTACCAGCCTTTTTGAGGTTGATAAACTTCTGTTATAGCTCGAATTGTGCAACAACTCTATAGTACTTAGCCTTGAATCTTGCAGTAAAGTTGTCCCAAGCAATAGGACGTCTGATGCCCACCTCCTCTGTTTCCAACCAATCACATGCGAGATCCTGAAGTAGCAGCTTCACTTGATCCACTTGTTCCTCAGCTGGGACCTTAGCCGCTGTCAGAATAGCTTCAATGTCCTTAAGCCATGCATCCGCTAAAATAACATCTTTTGTACCTTCGAAACATCGGGGGTTGTACTTGCAGAATCAGATTTGACGCCCCCGAATCAGTCCTCACTCCTCTTTTCAGAGCCGTCTGCAATCCTTGGTTGAGTAATACATTCTTCTCTTGCTGCTGAGTGGCCATCATCCCTCTTATGATTTTCAGAAGAGCCGGTGTCTACTGCCATAGGGGTGGATAGAACTATTGGTGGAATTGGAACCTTCGGATATTGTGGTCCAGCTGTTGGTTCCACTATCACCTCTTTTTGGATATGCTATTGAGGTAGTACAGGCCCTTGTTGCTAATCAACAGGGTCATGCTGCTCGTATTGTTCTTGTTGTTGCGGTCCAGCTCTAACAGATGCAGACGAGAAGCCCCTAAGAAATGGGACAAGAGAAAAATCAAACGACCAGACATAAAAGATCAATAAAGTCAAATGATACTGGAATGTCAAGCTAGGATCGAGAATAATGAATCATGGAATCAAGGAGAAACATGTGTGATTGAGACATCCTATAAATCAAAACACCCCACATGTCTGAAATCAGACCTGTGTGGGCCGCCACTAAAACTTTGTCACGCTCCAGATCCAAAATACCGGAGAGCGAGGGAATGACTCAGCCAGCTATGTATTACGGGTAGATGAA
This sequence comes from Iris pallida, assembly GCA_029216955.1. Taxonomy (NCBI): domain Eukaryota; kingdom Viridiplantae; phylum Streptophyta; class Magnoliopsida; order Asparagales; family Iridaceae; genus Iris; species Iris pallida. Next base: position 83,428 of record JANAVB010015159.1, on the reverse strand, counting down.
TACCGTATAATATGATCAATGTTGTCTAGTAGACAAGGGGTGCATACTACATACAAGTCTCACTAGGGTTACTCAACATCTATTATCTCAATCATTCAAATAAGAAGCAGTAATATAGAACATATAAGATAAAGCAGTAAGTCATCCCAAACATTCAGTCAAAATATTCTGGAGATCTGGCTTTACAAAACATAGCCAGATGATATAGCAAGGTATACAAAATCGTTCTCAGCTGCAGTCTGATTTAGTTATAATTATGTAAAATTAAGTACAAGACAGTCCGACTAACAGGTCGATGCTAAGCAAAAAAAGTAAAGTAAACAGTAAAACGAGAAGGGAAGCAAGGAACCCACTCGTGTCCTCTAGTAGCCAATCTCCTAGTACTGACCATCTTGGGGGTAGAAGTAAGCTAGATCCTCAGGAACTGGCTTTAAATCTGGTCATGCAAAACCAGTGAGGTTAGACCCCAAATAGCAAGTACCATAAGGATGTTGGCCCATTGGTAATGGTCAAACCTAATTTTAATAATTAATCTAACCCTTTCTCGATATACGGGCTACCTGGAAGATTGCTGAGAACTGCTATTGCTACCGTTCAAGACATGAAGCCATTTTTTGCCACTGAGTCTGTATTTCCATTATCAATGTAATTTTCACAATTTATTGAGTCTAAGAATACAATGTACACCGAGTCGTACTGGCAAATAGGCTACCCCAAAATGATTTCAAAATATCCCTTTGTTTTGAAAATAAGTCTATTTACAAAAGCTCCTAACTGCTCGACTTTTCAAAAAGCCCAAACCTGATTTGCAAAACCCTAACCAAATTAACTATGGACCAACAATTGGCCCAAGTTCGACCCGAATTTGCCTCGAGTTTGGTTAGTGGAACGTTGGGATTTCAAACCCAGTCTTCCCACAGTTACGAATGCAACGACTATTTGCCGAGATTCTCTCAAAGAATTCTGCCAAAATTATGTTCGAATTTTGCCCGAATTCTCCGTTTGGAAAACCTATAAATAAAGAAGAATGTCTACCATTTCAACACACCAATCTATTCTCTATTCTCTTCTCTCTAAGCCTACTACGATATTCTAAAGTGTTCTAAGCCTTTTATTTTTAATCCCAAGCCAGTTATAATCCTCTAGTCGATCTGCTAGTACGGTACGGTCTAAAAGTTTTAGAGTGATTGTAATAAGAGGCTTGATTGAAGAAAGGCACTTCACAATTGAAGTTGGTTGAGTACTTGGGATCAAAGCTCGTGTTGTAGAAGTTTCAAGAACTTCGCATGAAAACTTGCGACATTTTCCATAGTGGATTTCAACTAAAAGCTAGAATTCTTCCGACTGGACTAGTCCTCATAAGAGGGTAACCAATATACATCCTTGTGTTTGCATTTGCTCTCTGCTCTCTACTTTTATATTACATATCTGTGATATATTCTGTGATCTTGTTTCTAACATTTTTAATAGAAAATTTTCTGCGGCCTACTCTATTCACCCCCTCTAGAGTATAGCGCTTTACATCTCATTCATACAATTGGTATCAGAACAGGTTATACAGGTAAAGTGAGGTAACACAATTATTATATTCTTATCAATACTGCTATTATGTTGATCACTATATCACACATGGCAACTGTTAAATTCATAAGTGAAGGCTAAGCAATAAATAGACCCCCACCGTTTGATGGTACCAATTACACATAATGGAAAACACGCATGAGTTTCTTCTTAAAATCTTTGGATTTTGACCAATGGTCTATTGTAATTGATGGCTATAAAAATCCCCCTCGTATCCTTGTTGATGGAGAAATGGTTGAGAAATCCCATGATAAGTATACTGAAGCTGAAAAGAAGCAAGCCAGTCTTGACGCACGTGTTATTAATGCTTTATTTTGTGCTTTATACAGGACTAAATTTAACATGGTGTCTACATACACAATATCTAATGAAGTGTGAAAACTTTTCGAAGTTACTCACGAAGGCACAACTCAAGTCAAGGAGTCAAACGAATTCGTCACTCAGAAGCCGAACGAATTCGTCACTCAGATGTTTACAAGATTTCTGGATATTGTAAATCCTTTGTCTTCACTAGGCAAAAAATATAATAACCATGAGAAGATTCATAAATTGCTACGATCTCTCACGAAGAACTGGATTCCAAAGGCTACGGTAATTATTGAAGGAAACGACCTCATTACTATGTCTCTTGAAACGCTCATGGGAAAGATACTCACTAACGAATTAGAACTTCAAGACTTTGAAGAAGCTGCACCAAAGGAGAAGACAATTGCCCTCAAAGCTCAACATAGAAGATCTGTCAAAGAAGATTTCGACAACAGTGATTCTGACTCTGAAGATCAAGCTCTCCTATAAAGAAGTTCAAGAATCTTATAAGATTCAATCGAAGAATAAAAGAGCACAACATCAACAATAACAATAATGAAGAAGATCTAATCTGTTACGGTTGTAAGAAGAAAGGACACATTAAAAAGGAATGTCTGACAACATCATCATCAACCAAGAAGGAAAATAAATATGAAAAAGGGTACCTGAAGAGATCTACCTCCAGGAGATATGTTAACAGAAGTATATAGCATAAAAGTGAAGCCAGCGACTCAGAAGATGAACAATCAGACGACGCAGCAAATGTATGCTTAATGGCATATGATCAGTAACCCCTTGTTTGATATATATATGATGATTTTACCTTTGAACAGTTAGGTGGAGCCTTTAATGACCTCTTGGGTGACTACAAAAAATGTCGTAGCAAATACCAAAACTCTAAGAAGGTACTCAAGGAGTATAAAGGTGAAATAGGAAGACTTATCGACCTACTAGCTAAGGTTAGAAGTAATGATATTTCTAGCGAGGTAGGTATGCTTTTTTTCTATCAAGTTGCTATTACACGAGACCACAAGGCTATCCGAAGAGAAAGACAAAACCAATGCCAAACTAGAGGAAGACTTACTCAAAGAGAAGATGAGCCTTCAGCAAGCACTAGTCAGAAATGATAAACTCACAGTTGACTACAATACACTTTATGACACTTTCAAAAAGTTGAAAATTAGGTTAGGAAACCAGCCTGAGCTTGCTAATTCCTATCCTAACACGTGTCACTTACCGAAATACTGTCAAACCCAATATTGTCAGACCAACCCAACCAAACCTTTACCCAAGATGACTAATAGGCATGCATTTTATTATAAATATCCAACTAGAAAACCAAGACCTACCAATCATGCACAACAAACTGCATCTAACACTCAACATGCTAGATGTCATTATTGTGGAACTATTGGCCATAACTCTTCTGCATGTAGAGTAAGAAAGCTAGTTAATTTGAAGATATGTGCAGAGATACCAAAGACTAACATTTCTGGACCCTACAAGAAATGGGTACCAAAAGTTTCATCTGCAAATTATTTTGTAGGTGGAACACCCTTCGTATGCTAAAAGCAAGTGGATCATCGACAGCGGTTGCTCACGGCACATGACTGATGACGCTTCTTTATTTACAACACTATCGAAGAAGAAAGAAGGATACGCCTCCTTCGATAATAATCTTAAAGGGTATATAGTAGGTATCGACAACATTGGTAAGGCTCCTTATCTTGTGATTAAAGATGTCTGTCTAGTAACCGAGTTAAATCATAACCTACTCAGCATAAGACATTTAGCTAACCATGGTTATGGTATTAACTTTGTCAAAGACAAATGTACTATAGTTGATAGCTCAACTGGTAGTACTATCTTTGAAGGTATTACGGAAGACAATATATATGTTTTCTAATTGTTAGAAGATGCTAACAAAGTAGGTAGATGCTTAATCGCCAAGAATGATGAGTCAACTATGGTATATGAGACTCGGTCATGCAAACATGGACAGAATTTTAAGATTATCCACGAAGAAATTGGTACAACGCTTACCGGACATCACCTTCAAGAAGGATACGGTATGTAGTGAATGTGAAAAGAACAAAGCTACCTGATCCATATTTGAGTCAAAGAACGTTGTAATTACCACTAGACCTCTACAATTATTGTATATGGATTTATTTGGGCCTAGTAGAATTGCTAGCCTAGGTGGTAAGTTATAATAGTAGATGATTTCTCAAGATACACGTGGGTATATTTTCTCACAAGCAAGAATGATGCATTGTCTGAATTCGTCTCTTTTTGCAAGAAAGTCCAAAATAAGAAAGGATTCATGATCACTCGTATTCGAAGTGATCATGGCGGCTTATTCGAAAACGCAAATTTGGAGCAATTTTGTGACACATACGGTTATCTGCATGAGTTCTCCTGCCCTAGGACTCCACAACAAAATAGAGTTGTGAAACGTAAGAACAGGACTCTATCTGAAATGGCTAGAGTAATGTTAAACCAGTTTAGTCTACCTAAATACTTTTTGGCTGAAGCTGTCAATACAGCTTGTTATGTTCTCAATAGGGTTCTTATTCAACCTAAATTGAAGAAGACTCCCTATGAGTTATGGTTTGATAGAACACCCTCAGTTTCATATTTCAAGATCTTTGGTTGCAAATATTTTATTCTTAATACTAAAGATAATTTAGAAAAGTTTGACGAAAAGGCTATTGAAGGTATATTTTTAGGTTATGCGGCCAAAAGCAAAGGGTATCGAGTCTTCAACAAAAGGACTATGATCATCGAAGAGTTAATGAATGTCACTTTTGACGAACTAAATCAATAAACAATCGATAATGATGATGAAGACATCAGTACACCAAGCAAAACACCTGCAGAAACATCAAGCCCAACACCTGCAGAACCACCGAGCAGAGCACATTCAGAACAAGAAATCGAAACCAGCTACCTTGAGAGTCTACCAAAAAGAATAAAGTTTATGGCCGACCATCCCAAGGACTTGGTAATAGGTGAGATTTAAGTACTCGTTCCTCTAATAGAGATATATTTTCTTGTGTTGCATTTATTTCACAGCTAGAACCCAAAACTATTGAAGAAGCATGTAGCGATTATTTAGATAGATGCTATACAAGAGGAATTAAACCAATTCGAACAGAATCAAGTTTGGGAACTTTTTCCTAAGCCCATTGATCATCCGGTCATTGGCACCCGCTGGGTATTCCGAAATAAACTCAATGAGAATGGTTTAGTTACTCGTAACAAGGCTCGACTCGTAGCTCAAGGATACAACCAAGAGGAAGGTATCGACTACGATGAGGCCTATGCACCACTTTTGAGATTAAAATCCATTCGCATGTTATGTGCATTTGCATGTTTTCATAATTTTAAGCTTTTTTAAATGGACGTAAAAAGTGCATTTCTTAACGATTTTATAAAAGAAGAAGTTTATGTAGCTCAACCTCCAGGATTTATTGATTTCAAAAAACCTGATTATGTTTTCAAGTTGAAGAAATCCTTATACGGTCTGAAACAAGCCCCTCGTGCTTGGTACGATCGTTTAAGCTCTTTTCTACTTGATAACGATTTTTCAAAAGGCAAGGTTGATACTACACTGTTTATAAAATCTTTAAAAAAATCTTCTTTTAATTCAGATTTATGTTGATGATATTATCTTTGGATCTATTGATGAGTCTCTTTGTCAATAATTTTTAAACTGTATGCAGAACGAGTTTGAGATTACCATGATGGAAGAACTCTAATTCTTTCTTGGACTACAAGTCAAATAAACAAACAATGGGACATTCATTAATCGAGCCAAGTACAAAAAATATCTACTAAAGAAGTTCGATCTGGAAGCAGTCAAACCTCTTGGAACTCCAATGCCAACTTCAACCAAGCTTGATATTGATGAGCAAGGCAAACCTATCGACATACGTAAGTATCGAGGTATGATTGGTAGTTTACTTTATTTAACTGCTAGTCGCCCTGATATAATATTTAGTGTTTGCTTGTGTGCACGTTTTCAAGCTAACCCTAAGAAATCACACTTATGCACAGTTAAGCGTATCTTTCGATACCTTAGAGGCACTTCTTCTGTCGGCTTATGGTATTCCAAAACTACGTCCTTTGACCTAACCAATTACTCTGATGCTGATTTTGCTCGATGCAAAGTAGATAGAAAAAGTACTAGCGGCATATGTCATTTTCTAGGTAAGGCTCTAGTCTCATGGTTTAGCAAGAAGCAAAATTATATCGCATTATCAACTACAGAGGCTGAGTATATCATCGCAGGACGTTGTTGTGCACAAATTTTATGGATGAAGTAAACCTTAGAAGACTTTGGTTTACAGTATTCACATATACCCATTTTCTGTGACAGTACTAGTACTATTAACCTGACTAAGAATCATGTATGTCATTCTCGCACTAAGCATATTGAGATTCGACATCATTTTCTTAGAGACCATCAAAAAAATGGAGATATAAACCTTGAATATGTAGACACAGAGAAACAATCGGCTGACATCTTTACAAAACCATTAGCGGAAGATCATTTCAATTATTTAAGTCAAAAATTAAGAATTTTAGATGTCAATAATATTAATTAATTTTATTTTATTAATTATTTTTTAATATACAAAAACTATTTTCGAGACAAGCCTATAAACGGTCTGTCCATCACCACCACTAAGGTCGAAGCGAAATGGTACTTAAGTGTTCTCCTGTGAACCTCTGTTAGCTGGGACAGTACCCCTACAGCTAATCTGAGACAGTCACTACATAACGAAATTTAATTCATAAAATAATATTAATTATATTAATTGAAATTTAAAATAACTAAACTTTGAATTAAATAATTGAAAAGGATTGATGAATACAAAGTGGCATTTCATTTTTTGTATAAAATACCTCAATAGAACCCCAAGCAAACTCGTACCGAGTTCGACCCGCGTTCTGTTGATCGGGTGTTTATAAGTCAGATTTGAAAGTGGCTCCCTTCAATTCATCACCCTCCTTCTCCAAACAGAACAGCAGCCGCGCGGACGAGCTCCAAACCCTAGCTATTTCAACCCTTGATTTCTCTCAAATCCTTTGGAGTTTTCCATCCAAATCTTGGATTCGTGCATGAAATCTCCTTCTCTTCCACATACTCAATTCTCAGAAGGTATAATTTCCTTATTCTCTCTACTTTAATTTCTTAAATTTTGATACTTTTTTTAGAAATTATGCCTAGAATCAACAACCCCTTCAAAAGAAAGAAGCCAGCGGCTAGAGAAGAAGCCTTCTCTTCATATCCTATCCAAGGATCACTCTTTTGCCTGTCCAATCGGACGATGGGACTCTCAATGAGTTTTTCTTCGACACTCTTGAACAATCCTTATTATGGTATGCAGATTTTTCAGTTCGTAACATATGCCCTGGCGCACTGATCAAGTGGATAATCTTTCTGTCCCATAAAACCTATTTTGAAGCATTAGGATTGCACCATCTTGTCACTCATTCATTTTCTATGGCTACTAATGCTATTCGATTATTTTACTGCAATTTCACCCTTGACACTTTCTCTGTTAAGAGCCGTGTTGCTAGAATTGATATTCAATTCAATGATGCCGAACTAGCAAAAATTCTAAATATTCCAAATGAAGGTGCTACGCTAGACGATATCACTGAATTTGAATTTTCCAGTGACACAAATTTAAATAGTTTCAAGAATGTACTTTGTTCTCCTAATCAAGTTCGTACTGGAAAGTTCAAAGCTGCACATTTGAACTTATTCTTTTATGAATTACATCGCATCGTCTATTCCACTATTTTGTCCAAATCAACTTCCAAAGACGATGTGACCACCCTTGAAATGTCTGCTTTATATCATATTCGTAAGGGGATTCCTTTTTCTGTTCCCAAGATGATTATTCAGATGGGTCGTTGTCGCGAAAGGAATAGGAACCTTGCTTACGTGATGATTCTTCCAATCATCTTTCAACACTTTGACATTGACTTATCTACTTGTGCTCGTGACTCTGAGCCCAAGTATCTTTAGCTCTTTCGTCATAGTATAAATGTTCCTTCTGCTTCTCCTACTGCACCAACTCCACCTCCTCAGGATTACCTTATGACTTTTGAGGGTATCCACCAGCACTTGCTTGATATGAAGTGTGCTCAGCTAGATGAGCACAAATCTTTGCGAGCATTTGTTACTGACACATTGAGGGAACACGAGTTCTGAGATGCTAATCGATTTCAGGCCCTGGCAAACTCCTTTGCGGATCTGCATTTTGTCCAAACTTGTCAGTATGCCAGTTCTCTTCCACGAGATCCTACTATTTCTGGCTACCGCTATAAGGATGAGGTAGTTCATCACTTCTTTGAGCCCAGTAACGCTTATGACTGGTACCGCGGTTCTGGTACTACTCCGCACCCTTTCCATGGAGCTGGCACTTCTGGAGCTGGTCCTTCTGAACATGGTGGCAATGTTGATCGTGATGACGACGATAACTCTATTTAGTTACTGAGGATTTTGATCTAGACATTATTATATTTTGTCTAGATGGTATCTGATTAGACTCTATTTTTGTCTATGTATGCTTAGAAATGCTCCGACATTCTAAGATAGTACTCTATATTTTATCTTCTATTACCTCTACTGATACTGTTTGCTAAGTTGATGTATTTCAAACTCCTATTAGTATGCATTTTCTATTGAGTATGTACTGTCCTCTTTTATTCTTAGTATGCACTTATCATTCTATGCGTAGCATTATTTATCTTATTTTATGCTTCCTTCATAGAACTGCATATGAAATATATGTTTTTTTTTGTATTTCTTCAACGTTCATTTCTTAAGCATGAATTGCGGGGGAGCTTCTCTCTTTGCAATTATTTTGCTAAGTGACAACGGGGGAGAAAATGGATCTAACATCTTTTGTAGAGAATATAAGAATTTTGTTTTTAAGAGGAGACAGTACCTACATACAGAACCTTACAAATTTTGATTTCTTTTCAAATCAAGATCGATATGTCATATCGGTCAAGGTTTGTCAATCATCAAAATAGTAAAGATTGTTGGCCCATTGGTTATAGTCAAACCTAATTTTAATAATTGATCTAACCTTGTCTCGATATACGGGCTACTTGGATGATTGCTGAGAACTGATACTGCTACCGTTCAAGACATGAAGTCATTTTTTGCCATTGAGTTTGTATTTCCATTATTAGTGTAATTTTTATAATTTGTTGAGTCTAGGAATACAATGTACACTGAGTCGTACTGGCAAGTAGGCTACCCCAAAATAATTTTAAAATATCCTTTTGTTTTGAAAATAAGCCCATTTACAAAAGCTCGACTTTTCTAAAATCACAAAACTCGATTTACAAAACCCTAACCAAATCAACTATGGACCAACAGAATTCGGCCCAAATTCGCCCCGAGTTCGGTTAGTGGAACTTTGGGATTTCAAGCCTAGTCTCTTCACAGTTATGGATGCACCGGCTATTTGTCGAGATTCTCTCAAAAAATTCTGCCTAAATTCTGCCCGAATTCTCCCTTTGGAAAACCTATAAATAGAGAAGAATGTCTACCATTTCAACATACCAATCCATTCTTTATTCTCTTCTCTCTAAGCCTACTACGGTATTCCAAAGTGTTCTAAGCCTTTCATTTTTAAATCCCAAGCCAGTTATAATCCTCTAGTCGATTTGCATGTACGGTACGTTCTAGAAGTTTCAGAGTTATTGTAATCAGAGGCTTGATTGAAGAAAGACACTTCACAATTGAAGTTGTGTTTCACTTAACAAAATGCCTAAAATTGGCTTTTGAAATAAAACTGAGAAAAAGTACAAGAAGTACAAATTGTTCTGGGAAGTATTGCTATGGAAGTCTGATCTGAAGACGATCACTTTGTTCCTTGGACCATACGATGATGATGAAGAGTACTGCTGGAAGATGAACAGCCGAAAAAACTAAGTCACCAGAAAGGTATCGACGCACTTGGGCACGGATGGCGAGGTCGAATGCTTTCATGCTTTGCTTCACTCTGTTCTGGAAGAAAGGTTGAAGAAGAATGCTCTGGAAAATCAAAGTCTCTGATGTATTCTCTCATGTCTCTCTCTGATGCCCTTGATTATAAAAATCAGTCTATTTATAAACACATCATGCGTAAAAAGCATCCAAATTGGAGTTTTACGCTAGCAACTGTCTTCCATGAACTTTACATGGGATGACACGTGTCCTAATACTTCAACAAAATAAGGAGGGCACGTACACACGTCCCTCGATAAGTGTAGCATGAAAGTCACGTAAGCAAACCACGTTCTCATATAGCCAGAAACAATCGGGCGTAAAAATGACCAAAAAATACACTTCCAGCGTAAAGTAGTAGACTAGGCGTAAAATAGCCCAAAAATAGACTTCTCGCGTAAAGTGGCTGATAAAACAGCCTTGAGCGTAAAAGGTAGCCCAAATAAACTTTACACACACGTCAACTTTGAGCGTAAAAAGCTCATGTAGTATTCATACGAAAAAGAAGTCATCTTTTGAGGGTAAAGTAACCCAGTCTACACACTAAACGACAATGTTGGTTTCTGTGTAAATTAAATCTCTTCGAATTCTGTGTTATACGCTGTCAGCAAATCATTATGTCAGATTCATTATCACTTTGAATTAAATGCATGATCTGACAGCCTGTCCCTGGCGTAAAGTAGCTTGCGTAAAAACAGCTCGCGTAGAGTAGCCTGCATAGAATAGCCTAAGTAGAGTGGCCTGCGTAGAATAGCCTGCATAGAATAGCCTGTTGAGTAGCCTGCGTAGAATAGCCTGTTGAGTAGCCTATTGAGCGTAAAGCGCTATTTCTTTGACTTCGTCTATGAAGCATTTTTTTATGCTCCTACAAGATCCCCTTCAAAGTTTTATATTTTCAAAATTTGAAATACTTTGAACAGAAGCATAAAATTCGAGATTTGACCAGTCAGCATAGAGTTCGGGATATCCAACGGTCATCCGCATAAAAATTGGGATATCCAACAGTCGGCGTAAAATCTGGAATTTGAACCGATTCAAAAATTCCCTATAAATAGGGTTCTTCAGGGAGAGAGAAAACTTTACTTGTTTTCATAATCCCGATCTTTCTCGAATCCTTTTCTTCCCCTTTCATACTTTTGCATTCAATTCGATGGCCCCCAAGAAATCCGCCGCCGGCGGCAAAGGCAAGAAGCCCGCCGTCGATTCTTCGTCGGTCGACCGCGCGCAAAATCCCGTCCGGTCATCCGCAGCATCTCAGCAAAGCAACCCCGACGTGGCTCCTCCAATGAGGGGTAAAGCACTGCCCTTTGGCCGAAAACTCGTTGGAGAAGAAGACCTAAATCTTTCATTTCATGCCCATGTTATACGTGTCAGCGTAGAAATTAAGATAACAAAACACGCCCACGTTATACGTGTCAGCATAAAGTTACGAATATACGCCCACGTTCATACGTGTTAGCGTAAAATTAAGAAATACGCCCACGTCTATACGTGTCAGCGTAAAATCTAAATTACGCTCATGTCTACACATGCCCGCGTAAAATCTAAAATACGCTCATGTCTATACATGTCAGCGTAATTTTTAGAATATGCTCACATCAACATGTGCCAGCGTAAAGTTTTAGAATACGCTCATGTCAATACATGCCAGCGTAAAATTTCGAATATGCTCACATCAACATGTGCTAGCGTTAAATTTCAAAAATGAAAGACTTTGCGTAAAAGAAAGACTTTTTTACACTTTTAAAACTTTTTATCAACTTAAATAAGCGTAAAAGTCAAAGTTTTTACCCATAAAATTTCAAATTAGATTTTCACTAACTTGATTTTTCTTTTTCTTTTGGCAGTAGACTTGCAAGTTCATCCACTCGCAGAAGTCTTTGGCTCATCAGTTGGCATGGTGGGCTCGAATTATGTGGAGAATCTGTCTCATGTAGTGTTTCCCTAATCGAATCCAGACTACCCCATAGAGAGGGCACAGTTGATAGCTGCCCAAGGGGATAGGATGCTGCTATCCATGATAAATAGAGAATTGTTGACTTCACTGAATGAACAACAATTTGAAAAACCAGCCTTCTTATTTGGGGATGCAATAGACTGCAAGTCACAGACACACCCCAAGAAGGAGTCTTGGGTGTTCAAATCTGGAGATAGAGCAATGTATCTTCCTGACATGGACAGATATTACCCTTTGTCAGCATTCATCCATGCCATCCATCCTCGACAAATGCTGTGGAATCTGACTCCTAGCAGTCATAGAAGGCCGGGTAGAATCGTATTCGAGAGGGATCATGCCAACGACATGGGATATTACGTCAGTGTTCCCAATGGCGGTGTCACTTCTTTCTCTGGCCTCATGCCAGGATTTACTCCAAGTTAAGACTCAGCTTTAATCCAACCAGTGCAAACTCATATGTTCGTCAACAAATTCATAAGGGCTGCGGTACTATATCCCCAGACCAACCCCAGGCTACCGGGATGGTTGACTCCATTCAACCAGAACTGGATCCAGATCAGCATTTGGATGATGAAGAACTTTCAGACGAAGCTGAAAGATATTGTTCTGTATGAAGCGGTGGCTTCTACTAGTCAGGGTATACCATCGAACGGTAACTTGTTCCTGGCCCTGATGGAGATATACATTAGTTCAACTAGAACTTTTGCGACCCCAAAAGGTGAAATGGGTCTCGCACTCCATGAGATGCAATTTATCTCGAAGATACCAATAGGAGAAGCCCCATATGAAGAATATGTTCCCTACAACCGGGAACTTGCTAAAATTAGGGAGAAAAATCCTCAGTTGGTTGAAGTGTATGAAGAATTGATGTGCCATTATATGATCTACACTACTATGCATGAGAGTGGATCTCATCTAGCATATATCAACAAGTGGACAACGTATCTCTTCTTCCATAAGGATAAAATACCCAAGGATAATAAAGAAAGATTCCAGGAAAATAAAGCTCCAGCTATCAATACAGATTCAATAATTTCTGTTAACAAAATTCGGGATATGATGACTGTCTACAAATTCCCGAACAAATGTTTGTCCACTAAGACTGGGGAGTTCCCTGCTGGAACTGAAGCCTTAAGCTTCCTCAGATACGACAGTCAGAAAATCTCCAGAAAAGTCTTGCTGGCAGGCTTCCTTTCTTTATGGTTGAGAAGATGGGTCGTACTAGGAACTGGTACAGTTGATAGAATCCACCGTAACGTACTATGGCCAGCAGTACGTTTGGTGTTTAAAGTCAGAATTAACCTGCTATCGGCAATGGTGTGCCGAGTAAATACAGGTTTGAGGACTTTTGGGAGGAGTTAATCAACAATGCTCCTCATCGGAACGCATTCCCCAGGGTAGAAATGCCCTATACTTATTTAATGGGCTGGCTGTTGCATCACAACTGCAGATTGTTGCCACCAGGTCCGGGTGATGATGCAGAGGTCTTTCTCCAAAAATTTAGCAAAGCTACATGGATTGCCACGACAGTGGCAGATACCCGGGCAGTTTTGAACTATTCTTATGGTTGGAACTTTTTCTGTACCCGACCACAAGTTCTAGCCGACTGCTTCGGTGTTCAATTTGAAAATGAAGTTGAAGGAGGAGCTTTATTGCCACCATCATTCTTCAAATGGCTACAGTACATCAGACCTTCTCACCTGATGTACAGAAATAAAGAAAATTGTACGTTCGAACCATATCTACCCAGTAGGTTCACTCGTCAATTTGGGTATGACCAACTTCATGTTGGTAATCCCTCTACCAGTTTCCGTCACTATGGGAAACTGTTTGATGGTGCAAGGGGTTGGAGATATTTTAGTACTGCCCGTACTGGTGCCAGATTCAGAGTCTCAGCCGCTACCAGTACTACAGAGCTACGTATTCTTCATTCGTATGCTCACTTTTACGCTTCTATCCGTTCCTTTGCCTATGGCTACAATATGAGAGGTAGCTTGAGATGGCCCAAGGAAGGCAATGTTGAAGAGCTAGTTAGGGTACCAACAGACATCCCTGACGATGCTGCTGTTCCAGATCCATATCTGGAAGTTATTGCTACGGGAGTTGGAGAAGAGGCTGCAGAACCTATTATTATAGGAAAATCCCGTAAATGGAAACAAAGTGCAGCCGTCACACTTCCAGAGAAAACCCCGGAGAAGAAGAAGAAGAAGGCTACCATAAAAAGACCTTCCAGATCAAGAGCCTCTACTCCGGAGAGTGACACTCAGGCGGATGAGCTGCAACATATAGGATCTTCTTCAGTTCACCCTGGAGAAGGATCTTCAGCATCTCAACCAGCAACATCTACAGTGGTCTTATCTCCCGGACGTCTCAGCTCGGCACTTCATTTAACTCTGCCACAAAAGGCACATGTTGCTGAAGACGTTGCCCCAGTACAAACTGTTGATTCGATATTTATCCCATCCGATGAACCAGCTATCACTTTTGATGACGAAGACTGGGATAGAGATTATAATGCGTACTTGGAGCGTTCCATACACACTCCAGGTAAATATAATTTATACAAAATCCATATAAAACTATAACTTTTGTATATTTAACTTATTTTGTTTAATTTTTTGTAGGTGTTATCATTTCCCCGAAGGTTGTGGCTCCTCCTCCTCAAGAAGATATTTATAAAAAAAACGAGAAATCTGAGGAGGAGGCTTCTTTTTCAGAAGAGGAAGATGCTCAAGAAGAGGTAGCACGAGAGCCCGAAGAAGAGTCTCAAGAATAATGTCCTCTATCATTGGAGGTACAACATGAGCCAGAAATACAGGCTCAGCCAAAAGTGTCCTCTCCTGCTGAGGGCAAGGATAAGGAAGAAACTACAGTAGATCTTACTGTAGATGATGAGGAGACTGCTGAAGAAGAACTATATTTTAATGAAGATTCAGTTACTGAAACACTTGATGATCTTGCGAAGCCAATAGTTGAAGAAGGTAATGAAGGCACACTCAAATCATCAACTGAATCTGGGGAAATTATAATAGCATCCTCCGCTATTACCACTAATCCAGTACAAGTCTCTGAAGAGTCAATGCCAGAACCGAAGTCAGCTCCCACAACTGTCATTCCGCCCGTACCTATCACCGCCACCGAAACTCTAGTAGTTTCAGCTCCAGAAATGACTGGAGTAACAAATATTGAAGACACTGTTCTTGATGCTCTTGGTAACCAGTTGGCTATGGTAGCAGTAACAACAATGGCTTCATCTCAGCCTGCTATCACAGCAACAGCCTCTGTTCCCAGTCTTCAGAGAAGAGACTTAGTAGATATTGCCGCAACGCTGAGTTCAAGTATAGAAATGAATCTCCTAGTTGAGATTCATACTGAAACCTTTTATAAAACTCTGGCGACTTTACTCAAAATGGTCCTAAATAAGGGCCTCAATTATGAGAGCTTGAAGGCGGCAATGCTCTTACCATCAGAAATGTTGCTATGCTCAATGATGCGGCGAGAGCAACAGCATTAGAGAAAATCGTGGAGGGACTTGAACAACCCATCAGAGAGTATCTTAAGTTATCAAGTGAAACTGTTGAAAGTCTCATCCAAGAAGAGTATGACGCCTTATCGGCTGATTACCTCGCTCGAGAGACGAGATATAATGAAGCCCTCCATGAATATAGCATAAAGGTTGCCAAAGAGAAAGCTTTTTTGGCTAGAATAAAGCCCGAGCTGGATGGCCATAGAGCAGCCTATGATACCTCAAATATGGAGATTCAGCAACAAAATAATAAAATTTAAGAAGTTGAGGCTGAGCTGGCTCGCTTAAAGGCAGAGAGGGAGCAGATGATCTTGGCTCAGGACCAACACCTTACTCAGAGCTCAATTTTGGAAGAAGAGGCCTACGGAGCTGAATCTACTATCAGAACCCTTGATGATGCCAAGGATAAGCTGATAGTCAGCTTCGCTGTACTTTCTTATATTTGCACTCCCGAAGCTCGACGTGCTGAAGCTACCAAGAAAGTATTGAGTTCTCGTGACAGGCGTCTGGCAGAGCTGCAGAAATTACTTCAAGATATCTCTGCTCTGCCTTAAGAAAAATAAAGAACTTTTGTAATCTTTTATCTTATTCATTCTGTAATGTTCATAAGAAATGAATCAAATATTTGTTTTGTGATCCTATCATTTATTTTGAATTTAAATAATAGGTATGAAATAGAAAACACTTATCAGAGGTAATATGGACATGAAAGTCTTCTAAACTCAAATAAATTATATCTATCCAGAGGTAATATGGACATGATAGATAATGAAATCTTGTTTTCTGTTAAGAGTATACAATACTATCAGAGGTAATATGGACATGACAGATTGTAACAACTCAAAAAAAAAGATTAATATCTATTCAGAGGCCAAATGGACATGATAGATAGGAAAAACAAACAGACTTAATATTTATTCAGAGGTCCTGAGAACATGATAAATAATAGATCCAATTTTTTAATCAACTGGTAAGATAAAAGATTAAAATTTCTCTCCAAGCTTAACCAAACATTGGTAGCTAAGGAATAAGAAAGAAATTCAAACATAATATTTCTTCAGAAATTTGCCATTGATCGACATCATGAGCAAATCTCCATTAGGTTTAGACAACCTATAGGCACCATTCGAGAAAATTGTCTCGATGACATAAGGGCCTTCCCATTTTGCTTGGAATTTCCCTTTACTCTTATGAGTCATCACCATCGATCTTCGAACAGCTAGAACCAGCTCACCGACTTTGAATACTCTCTCTTTAACTTTACGATTGAAGGTTCGAGATATGCGAGCTTGATATAGCTCAATGTGCTGTTGTGCTTGAAGACGCTTCTCGTCCAATCCTTCAAGTTCTTGGAGTCGTAAGCAATCATTATTCTCTGTAGTTAGCTCATTAGCAATGGCTATTCGAAGAGATGGAATCTGGATTTCCAGTAGAAGGACAGCCTCACATCCGTAAACCAGTAAAAATAGTATAAAACTAGTAGGAGTTCGGACTGTCGCTCGATAAGCCCATAAACATTCTCCAAGTTTCTCATTCCAATCACGTTTATTAGAAGAGACGAACTTTTTGAGAAATTTTATGATCGTCTTGTTGAAAGCTTCGGCTAAACCTTTAGCAGCTAGATTATAAGCCGTAGACGCCAAGTTTTAGATCCGATTCTTATCACAGAATCGATAAAATGTCGGACTGGAGAATTGTGGTCCGTTATCATGAATTATCCGTCGGGGAATCCTAAAACGATAAATGACATGATGTTTAATGAAGCTAACCACATTATATCTTTTTACTTCAGCAAGGGGAACTGCTTCCGCCCATTTAGAAAAATAATCGGTTATAGCCAGTATAAACCGATGTCCCTTAACAGAAGGAGGGTTATTTGGACCAATAATGTCCATGCCCCAAGCTTCGAAGGGCCAAGAGGCTGCTGTAGGATGTAAGAATTCAGATGGTTGGTGAATAAAATCAGCATAAATCTGACATGCTTTCACCTTCTGGCATAATCCACAGCATCTGCTATCATTGAAGGCCAATTATACCCTATTCTTCGAATATGGTCTTGTAATTTTGGACCTGGTTGATGAGCACCACAAACACCATCATGAGCTTCGCGGAGTGTTTGTTTAGGTTCATTTTCTGAAAGACAGCACAGCAAAAGTCCATCATATGAACGACGATATAATATTTGTAGAGACGAATCATAATAAAATCGAAATGATCGTCTCTTGATTGATACAGCTTCTTTTGGATCTTCTGGTAAAATCCCATGAACCGTATAATCAATGAATAGATTTCTCTAATCCCTCTGTTGGGAACTTGATTCTGTAATATAACTCTGTTCAATATGCAGATTATTCTTAACACAGAATAGGTCTCGATCCAACAAAGTAATGGTGTTTTGTCTTCGAATTGGAATAGCTAAATCTGTCGCTAAACTAGCAAGAGCATCAGGTTCCAAATTCTGAGAACGTGGTACAAATTCAATGAAGAATCCTTTAAATGAGAGGACCAATTTGATTACCACTTGATGATAAGGGATGAGGTCAGGATTTCTGACTTCATATGTCCCTCTAACCTGATTAACAATCAGTTGAGAATCTTCATAAGTTTTCAGGAACTCGATGTCCAATTGTTTTGCTACTTGGAGACCAATGAGTAGAGCATTATATTCTGCCACATTATTGGAGCATGGCTTATTGAGAGAATAAGCACGGTATATGACCATTTTGTGAGGAGAAACCAAGACGATTCCTACCCCAGAGACGATATTGCCTTTAGGTCCAACTCGTGACGCTCCATCAAAGTATAATTGCCAAATATTATCTTTTAAAGTCATGTTGCAATACACAATTTCATCTGGAATATCCGCATATAGCTTCGATATTTCAGGTATAGGGTGAGCTGCTAAGAAATCAGCTAATGCTTGACCCTTCACTGATTTTTGAGGTACATAGACCATGTCATAAGGAGTGAGCAACATCGTCCAGGTGGCTAACCTGGAGTTAAGAATGCTTGGTTTTCTCATCAATACCCGAATATGATTTATTCTGGAGATGACATGAATAGTCTGTCCTGTCACATAATGTCGTATCTTTTGAACAACAAAAACCAAAGCCAGACATTCCTTTTCTATAGGAGTATACCTGTGTTCAGCTCCGACCATCATTCGTCTAAGATAATAAATTGCTTGTTCATGACCCATATCACTTTTCTGTGCAAGAAGAGCACCAAGTGAATGATCCAATGCTCGAACATATAGCAAAAATGGTCTTCTTATCACTGGTGGTACCAGAACAGGTAGATTTGTAAGGTATTGCTTGATGTCATTGAAAGCTTTCTGGCATGCTTTATCCCAAACAATTGATACACCTTTCTTTAATAGACGGGAGAAAGGTTGACATCTCCCCGAGAGATTAGATATAAATCTCCTGATATAAGCAATGCGACCCTGGAAGCCACGAAGTTCTTTTAGATTGTGCGGAGGATGCATTTCAAGAATTGCTTTAATTTTATCAGGATCAACATGGATACCCTGAGAAGTAATGACAAATCCCAAAAACTTGCCATTGGAAACCCCTAAGAAAGACTTAGTAGGGTTCATTTTTAATTGATGCTGACGCATCAATTCAAATACTGTCTTCAAGTCTTGAATGTGATCATCTTTTGATCGACTTTTGACAGCAATGTCATCTACGTAACATTCAACTGTCTTTCGTAGATGTTCTTGAAAGATGTTGTTCATGGCCCGTTGATATGTGGCTCCGATATTTTTAAGACCAAACGGCATAATCGTATAGCAGTAGACTCCAAGGGGTGTACGAAAAGCAGTATGCTTCTCATCTTCTGGATGTATCTTAATCTGATTGTATCCTGAGAACCCGTCCATGAAAGACATGCGTTCAAAACCGCATGTATTGTCTATCATGACATCAGTAATAGGAAGTGGAAATTCGTCCTTTGGACAAGCTGCATTAAGATCTCGAAAATCTATGCAAACTCGAACTTTTTCATTCTTCTTCATAACAGGAACAATATTGGCAATCCAGTCTGGGTGTTATTCTTCACGAATAAAGCCACATATAATCAGCTTTTTGACTTCTGCTTCGATTACATCCATCATGTCTGGTCGAAAATGTCGTTGATGTTGTTTCACAGGCTTGGCATTAGGAAGAATATTGAGTTTATGAGTAGCAACTTTAGGATCTAGACCCAGCATATCCTCATAACTCCATGCAAAGATATCAATATATTATTTAATCAGTTTTATCAGCTCTTCCTTTTTATCTTCGGAAAGGTTCTTACTGATGAATATTGGTTTGGACGTAGTTCCGTCTCCAACATCAATCTGGAGAATCTCATCCTCCATAGGTGGCTGTCGTTGTTCTAAAACAAAGCTCACATTGGGTGTCCATCTGTTGAGCCCAATGGTCATTTTTAAATGGCTCAGATTCGCCTTCAGTTTGAACCATGTTGACTGAGAATACACACTCAGATTCATCGTAATAGTCTCCTCCAGCATATGAGGAGTGGGATGTATCAGATTCGATGAAATGGATTTCTTCCGAATCTGAGGATTGTGAAGAACTAGATGAGAATTCTTCTTGTATATCGTCATTAAACATGTGGGACGGATCATATCCCAACCCATGACGAGTTTTCTAGTAAAATGGATCACCACATAATGGTAATCGTCTACCTTTGCCTTGATTGAGACCTTGCATAGTCTTCAAATCATATCCTATTTTCTGGATAATCTTGAGAGATTGTTGACTATATTTGTCAATTCGGATTTTTCCTTTATCTTTATCTCTAAGATCATCTGTCTGAACAACAGGGATGTTTCTAGCCAGGCCAAACACAATTTGGTGCTTATTTTTCTTATCCGACGGAATCACGAAATAAGATTCTTTATGACGTCTAAAAGTTACACAAGCTTGTGATGGCGAGACTATAGGAAGAAGATAGGGAGAAGATGTTAGGAACTTTTGAGCATAAGGCCCAACATCGACATAAGAAGGAAAGGAATTTTCCTTATGATCAATGTACAAGGTTTCCTCTGTATTTATGTCATCTTGATATTGATGACTTTGATCATCAGAAGATAAAGACATTCTTTCAACAAATTTGACAGCCATATACTCTAAAAGAAAATCTTCATTGATATCAGAAAGTACATAATGATCAATATTTACATTATTTACAAGTTGAGTACTACGCTTAGGATTTATCATTAATGGACTGTCATCCGTCTTCTGCGTAGACTTGCCAAGATTGATGATCAATAGTGGTTCTGGATCATTCGTACGAGAAGTACGTCCCTTGACTTTGATCATAAGAGGTTGAACTTGGCTCTTGGCAGGAATATTCACTAATTCCTCAGATGAAGCTTGAGTTCTTCCTTTGACCTTGATCATCAGAGGTTGATCATTGACAGGTTAGGGTTGGATTCGACCTTTGACTTTGATCTTCAAAGGTTGCTCTTCTGGAGGATCTTTATTGACAGACTGATCTTCGACAGGTGATTGCTCTTCAGCCATATCTGATATCTCCTTCACATGCTCTTATTTGTAGAGTATTGAGTCAGAAAAATAGGCTTCAACACCCTTGAAAGAATTGATATCAGCAAATTCAGTCTTCACAATCCCTTGTGAATCCACGTACTTGGAGCATTGGTGGAGAGTTGAAGGCACAATGTTATGCTCATGTATCCACGATCTTCTAAGAAGGATGTTGTAGGATACGTCTGAGTTGATAACATAGAAAGTAGCCATAGTTCAAAGATCACCAATCTGAATCTTTAGACGAATCTTCCCCAGTGGTTTACTCTTGCCAGAGTTGAAACCAACTATTGTGGTACTAGTGTAAATCAAATCACTAGTAGGAATCCTCAAAGGTCTTAGCATACTTTGAAGAATAATGCTAATAGAAGACCCAAGATCAATATAAATCCTGTCAATTTTAGTGGATTCAATATACCCAGTGTAGCACAAAGGTCTATCGTGCTTGTTTTGCTTCAACAGCATGTCTTCTTGTGTGAAGGTTTTAGGAATTGCCTCCATCACACTATGATATTGTGGACACGACACTGGTATATTATCAGGACTCTTGAGTTGAGCCAAGCATGAGTCTGCTTGTAGCAAAGCTTCACTCAAAGTCTCTCTGCTTTCTTTAGAAAGACGCAGTAGCTCGAATATAGAGAGTCTAGCCGGAGTATTGGCTAACTGAGCTAGAATATCAAATTTATAGGGCTTCATCACCACCCCTTGATTTGAAGCAGATTTCAAGGGAACGTCAAAGCGTACTGCTTTCTGTTTCCCTTTTTCAACCACCGATGGTTTAGCAGGAACTGGAGATGGTTGAACTGGGATCGTTTCTACAACATTCTCTGCTTCTTTAGAAAATCCCTCGTAATCTTTATGGTATTCTTTTCCAGATCTCGTACCAACAAAGCTTTCTTCTTCAGAATCATAAGAAGGAAGTACCATGTTGCAGGATTTAGTCTTCTTTCCCTTAGCCGTCTTCTTGCGAGGATTTTTAAGGGAAAGTTCAGAACCCAATCCAACAGTGGATTTTTTACTTTGAATCTGTAAAGGAAGGCACATTCCTTTATCATAGTTCAAACCCTCTGCTTTTTAAAAGTCATAGCCCATCTTTTTTATGAGATGGACTGATTGTTGACTGTACAAGTGAATGGACAGTGGACTTTTAATAGGTAGTTCAACAGAGAAAGAAGAAGCAGAAACCTCTGTAACTACAGGAAAAGGAGTATTCGGGATACGAGGAAAAATCCTTGTAGGAGCTTTTTCATAAGCAGCAAAAACTTGTTGTGTCCTGTATAAGGGAACACTATTTATAGCTAACCACTGCTAATGAGTAAGTTTGAGCTTGGTAGGAGGAGCTAAACTTGGAGGACATATGTTTAAACCTTTCAGCCTATCCTCCAAAGGAATGTCATCCCAAAGATGATCCAAATCATCAGGATCTGGAGTAACATGAGAAATCTTGTTGCAGGTTTTAACTTTTCTACCTTTCTTAGATTTTGAAGTTTTACCTTCATCCTCCATTTCAGGTACTAAGTCAGGATGCACCCACATGATTTCACCATTCTTTAATGTGAGAGGCAACAATCCTTCATTTTCCTCTCTGGCAGGCAGGATATTCACAATCTTCATCGTCGCCTTCGGAATTGGGACAATCCCATCTGGGACTTGCTATAGAGGAAAACCTCTAAATTGAAGAGAAACCATATTGGTTGTGACTGTATGCTCATCGTTAGTTAAAGCGATGGCATTGGCATTTATCAACTCTTGGATTTTCTTCTTTAGGACATAACAAGCCTTGGTGGGGTGATTTATATATCTGTGATAGATACAATATTTGGGATTGTCAGTCAGATTAACCTCATTAGGCCTTTTTGGCTCCGGAATCTGGAGTTTGCCACTTTTTACCAGACATTGGGATATCCCTGGGATATCACTTTCGTCAAAAGAGTATTCTTCTTTTGGCTTAGAAGACTCCTGATTATTCGGTGTCGTTTTATTTTTGGAAAGATTAAACATAAGGGTATCCTTTCCTTTCCCATTACGATTGCCAAAATTATTACCAGAAGAGCCTTTCTTTCCTTTGTCCTATGAGGCAAAAATCATCCCATGTTCACGAGCCAACCTGCCATTGGTCTCGGCAGAAACTGCTGCTATAATAAACGAGGCCCAGTTTGTGAATTAGAAACCCGTGAAGACAGCAATGGATGGTCGCAGATTCATCTTGCATGTATCAATCAACGCTGAATCTGGCATACCACGAGGCATTTTCAAAGTTGTTTGTCGGAAATGTTCGGTGAACGTTCGAGTATCTTCTTTCTCCTTTTGTTTGATCTCTATTAAGGAGGACATATTCATATCCATATCTCCTTCATAGAAGCGGGAGAGAAACATTGCTTTAAATTCGTCAAAAGACGAAATATAATTATCGGGTAAACTACGATACCAGTCGTAAGCTGAACCCGTCAGGCACCCGATGGACACTCGAGTGAGAAGAGCATCATTTTTCTGCAGATGCACAGTCATAATATCAAAGTAATTGATATACTGACTAGGAGAAGCCTTTCCATCAAACAATACTATTGATTGTGGCTTGAATTTCGGAGGAAAGGGTACATCATTCCAATGAGGAGGATAAGGTTGCTTAATCCCTAACCTCTGAAGTTGATCTTTGTGCTTCAGAACTTCAAACTGTGCCTTTAGTTTACACACTGCTTGAATAGCTTCACTGGTTTGAGGAAGCACATTTGATTGAATAGTTGTTGGATGTACCGTGACCCCCACCGGAGGTGGTACATCTTCTGGAATGATAGGATCTGGAGATGCAGAATTTTGATTGACAGCAGGCTCTTGATTATTCAAAGGTATGTCAACCCCTTGACTATCTTGAGTTTGTGCTGCTGCCTGTACCGGTGTTATTACTGTCGGTTGAGCAGTCTGCTGAGTCATTATTATCTGGTGCATGCTTTGCATCATGGTAAGCATGTCTTTTAGTGATTGCTCAACGGCAGAGAGACGTTGTTCTGTATTAGCAGATGACATCTCCGGTTCATCTCCAATAGCATAGGATTCAACCTCTCTTGAAGATACAGAGGGATTAGTATAGAGGTATAAATCGACACTATCAGTTTCAGACTCAAAAGATTGAGTACCCCCAACTTCTAAATCAGAAGTCTGCAACTGTCTTTGTCTTTTTGATCGAGTATTCTGATATACTCCTTCAAAGGAATCAAGAAGTCTGTTGAATTGTTGTTGACCTGGCGTTTGGGACGAGTTGCATCTTGGACGTCGTCCTCTATTGGTATGAGATGCCATGTTGACTGACGCATATGACAACTCATTTTCTTGGTCATCAACTTGCTGTTGAGGCACATTGAAGCTTAACCGGTCAAAAACTGACCGTTTAGAAGCCGAACAACAACATTTGATTACAATCTGGTGACACTCACAATGGTGATTCTCTTGGGGGAGTGTCACAGGAGATTGTCTATTTTTACGCTTTTGCATTAGCAACTCGCGTAAATCAGAAGGAGTAGATGGAGTAGTCTTTCTTATTACATTTGGGGTAGAGAAACGTTTAGTCCCTTGTGTATAAAGAAGATTACTGGCTGCATTCGCAGAACCAAACTGTACATTTTTACGCGCTTGGAGTTGCGTGCGTAAATCCTGAGATTTTTTAGCACAAAGAACTCCATCAGCATTATGCGTAATTTGTAGGTTTGGTACCTTGCGTAAAGCAGTGTAAGAAGGCTGTTGGTGAAGAACCGAAGCTTTACCAACAATGTTTTTACGCTGGTTGCGTGCAGGTAAATTCACTTTAGATGTAAAAACGTCATTGTGAATTTTATCTACACTGTCACAGACAGGAGATTTACCTTTACGCGTAGAGCACAAAACATGAGTATCTACCACGTCACAGACGGAAGATTTTCTTTTACGCGTGGAGCGTAAATTTTGTGTGTCTACCGCATCACAGACGGGAGATTCATTTTTACGCTCAGAACGTAAAGCATTAGAGTCTACCACGTCACAGACGGGAGACTTGTTCTTATGCACAGAGCATAAATTTTGGTTTTTACGCGCTAGGCGTAAAACCTCACTTTTACGCGCTGGGCGTAAAACTTGGCTTTTACGCACTGGACGTAAAACTTGGGAATCTTCCCCATCACAGACGGAAGATTGGTTTTTACGCTCAGGGCACAACACTGAAGTAAGGACTGCCTCGTTACAAACGGGAGCCCCTACAACAGGAGTAGGGAGGATTCCTTTGCCTTCAGAGACAGTAGGGAGATCCGAGGATGCTTTAGATTTGGGAATCCAAACTTTTTGCGCCTTCCATAATTTTTGAACATTGGAGCAGCGAGTACTACCCCCAGTTCGGAGCATTTCTTCGTAGGCAGTCTGGTCGAAGTGCACTACCAGAGTCTTCTTTGTCGATCCGACCGACACATCATCAAATTGAGTAATTGTCTTCTCGTCAGAGGAGAAGGTCGTCCCCAGCAGAGTCGCCATTTTGTTTCACTTAACAAAATGCCTAAAATTGGCTTTTGAAATAAAACTGAGAAAAAGTACAAGAAGTACAAATTATTCTGGAAAGTATTGCTATGGAAGTCTGATCTGAAGACGATCACTTTGTTCCTTGGACCATACGATGATGATAAAGAGTACTGCTGGAAGATGAACAGCCGGAAGAACTAAGTCACCAGAAAGGTATCGACGCACTTGGGCACGGATGGCGAGGTCGAATGCTTTTCTGCTTTGCTTCACTCTGTTCTGGAAGAAAGGTTGAAGAAGAATGCTCTGGAAAATCAAAGTCTTTGATGTATTCTCTCCTGTCTCTCTCTGATGCCCTTGATTATAAAAATAAGTCTATTTATAGACTAAAACACATCATGCGTAAAAAGCATCCAAATTGGAGTTTTACGCTAGCAACTGTCATCCATAAACTTTACGTGGGATGACACGTGTCCCAGTACTTCAACAAAATAAGGAGGGCATGTACACACGTCCCTCGATAAGTGTGGCATGAAAGCCACGTAAGCAAACCACATTCTCATATAGCCAGAAACAATCGGGCATAAAAATGACCCAAAATATACTTCCAGCGTAAAGTAGTAGATTAGGCGTAAAATAGCCCAAAAATAGACTTCTCGCGTAAAGTGGCTGATAAAACAGCCTTGGGCATAAAAGGTAGCCCAAATAAACTTTACGCACACGTCAACTTTGAGCGTAAAAAGCTCATGTAATATTCATGCGTAAAAGAAGTCATCTTTTGAGCGTAAAGTAACCCAGTCTACACACTAAACGACAATGTTGGTTTCTGTGTAAATCAAATCTCTTCGAATTATGTGTTATACGCTGTCAGCAAATCATTATGTCAGATTCATTATCACTTTGCATTAAATGCATGATCTGACAGCCTGTCCCCGGCATAAAGTAGCTTGCGTAAAAATAGCTCGCGTAGAGTAGCCTGTGTAGAATAGCCTACGTAGAGTAGCCTGCGTAGAATAGCCTGCACAGAATAGCCTGTTGAGTAGCCTGTTGAGCGTAAAGCTCTATTTCTTTGACTTGGTCTTTGAAGCATTTTTTTTACGCTCCTACAATTTGGTCGAGTACTTCGGATCAAAGGTCACATTATAGAAGTTTTAAGAACTTTGCATGAAAACTTGCGGCATTTTTCCATAGTGGATTTCAAATGGAAGCTAGAATTTTTCCGACTAGACTAGTCCTCACAAGAGGAAAACCAGTATACATCCTTGTGTTTACGTTTGCTCTCTGCTCTCTACTTTTATATTTACCTATTTGTGATATATTATGTGATCTTGTTGCTAACATTTTTTAATAGCTATTTTTTCGCTATCTACTCTATTCACCCATCCTCTAGAGTATAGCGCTTTACATCTCGTTCCTACAAAGGAAGCACGAAATATAGGAAAAAACCCAGTAAGAAGTAAATAAAACATAATAAATATTAGTTTCTATTTTTGCTACCGGGGTTTACGTTATATCGTGACACTTCCAACCAATTCCTCAACCAAACAAGGATAGAAGTTGACCCGTCATGTCATGACATTCCGCTCACCTCAGTAGTTAACAGAGTAGGATATAGTGCACAGATAAATCCAAATTAAAGCGACAATACAACTACTATGGCTTACTAACTGTAAGTTCTAAGTTAACTTGGAAAGATGCATTATTGAATTCCTCAGTTCTTACCATGTACAAGCAAGACTAGTCTATCCATAATCAATTGCGCCAATCATAAATTACATGGGTCCTAGTAGGACGCTCGTCAATAATATTATAGAAAAATAAACAGATACCACTCCCTGCCTGTGTAGCAGATTTGCAGCATCCGTGGGGACCAGCCGACATGTCGGGGCACTATTTGTTCCGAAGATGATTGTCATGTAAGAACTCGAGAATTTATTCCTCTTCATGCAGCAGTTATTATATGTTACTTAGTTTCTCCTACGTTAATTGAAATCACATGCCATGGGTCATGATCATTTTTAATGAGTATATCTGTATGGGGTACGATTATGCATAACTCTACAATGATACAAGTGCAGTTAGGTTGTAGGTTTTGCATAGCGTAATGCAGCAAACAAACCTAGCCAGGGAATAATCATGCCTTGACTATAAAATTTATGTTCTATTTTTGTAATAAGAAAATATTGTGTGAATTGAAAGTAATTATATAATTGAAAATGTTAGCACGAGTACACATGTCAATGATCAGGATCGGCTAGTTAGTTGCAATAGTTCACTTCATGTATAAACATGAACGTGTCTCACTCAATTCAATAAGACGACTAGCCAGTCTTTTATTTCCAAATATAGGAACGCATGATCAATGTTCAATCAATATAACAATCTTTGTCAATTCGTGACAAAGCATGAAAGTCAGTCTAGTATTCAGTTGGGTCGAGTCTATAACTCTCAAGGATCAAGTATAAGCGAGTAGGAGGTCCACAAGTCATCCAAGTTATAGGAGTCACAATCTAAACATCAATAGGTGCCAAATCAGGAAATCAGGACAGTTAGTGCGAGTTGTGAATGGTACGAGTAATGAAGGGTACGACAGCAAAAGGTACGAGCAACAAATGGTGCGAGCAATAAATGGTGCGAGTAATAAATGGCATGGACAATAAATGATACGAACAGCAAATGGTGCGAGCAATAAATGGTACGAGTAACAACTGGCGCAGACAATAAATGGTACGAGGAACAAATGGCGAGGACAATAAATGGTGCGAGCAGCAAATAGTGCGAGCAACAAATAGTGCGGGCAACAAATGGCATGGACAATAAATGGTACGAGCAGCAAATGGTGCAAGCAACAAATGGTACGGACAACAAATGGTACGGGCAACAAATGGCACGGACAACAAATGGTGTGAGTAGCAAATGGTACAAGCAACAAATGGTGCCGGAAATAAATGGTGCGGGCAACAAATAGCATAGACAATAAATGGTGCAAGCATCAAATAGTACGAACAATGAATGGTGTAGCAACAAATGGTAAGAGAAACAAATAGTACGAGCAACAAATGGCACGAACAACAAATGGCACGGACAATAAATGGTGTGAGCAGCAAATGGTACGAGCGGCAATTGGTGCGAGTTGGAAATGGTGCGGGCAACAAATGGTGCGAGCAGCTATAGTGCACCGACCCGCAAGATGCTTTATGATAGATAGTTGGTTCGATGAAGCCTTGTTGGACTTGGAAATATACAAAGGATCACTTGGAAGGCTATGCAATCGTGGCAGAAATCATCTTATAAATGTGAGTAGTGTTGAACCCTTCGAAGATCCTTTAGCTTCATGCTTAATAAAAGGATTGTATGCTATGTTTCCTTGTTGAATTGCTGAATAACACCTTGCATGGAACCTAGAAACATAATGAAAGATAATTAATCACATGACCCAAAAGCTGTTGCGAACTATTTCAATGAATTGTATTCTTGTTGTAATAAAATAAATGACAGGTGAAGGAAAAGTCCCAAATATTTAGGCGGTGAGTATGTCGAGCCTCAGCTCGATGAACGTATGCTAAACAGATGCTAAGTCCCAAGAATTGTGCGGTGAGTACATTGAGTTTTGGTTGAAAAGATGTATGGTATCAAAGATGTGGGAAAGAGATTGAGTAATCAGCATTCTATTATCCTGTCGATGATGTAGAATGTTGATTACACTAAGATCCTAGATTTGGCAGATAATAATATGAGCATTGGCTCAAGGCAATATGGCAATACTGTCACGACCCATATCTGCTTTTCGGGATACGAGCGCGTGAGCAAGCCAGCTACATATCAAGCGGACTACAGCCCAACTTGAATATGTATACGCTGTCTAGAATAGGGTATCACGTCTAATATGGTAAGCTAACTATATCTCAATCCACAAGAAGAACATAAAACAAGAATGAACATTATGGTTCATGGTCTGTAGCCCACTAGCATATATGTCTGATTAGACTCCCAAAAAATAATATGAGTCTATAAAACTAAGCTAACATGTAAAGTACAAATAACAGATATAAACATGTAACCATGAAAGATACCTGAATCTGAAGTAATCAACCACATCATGATCAGCTAACTAACTCTGTGCAATCAGCTTCCTGAAGAGATCATCAGGTCCTTAGGGGACTAGCAAGATACATAAAACATGCCTATCTAACAGTTTATCATACATAAAAAAAATAAACATGAAAGAGACAGAAACTGACAGGTGACTATGAAACCTGGATACGAGAACAACTACGCATAAATGAACTGCTGGAAGAAAACAGGCAAACAAGATATCAACTGATACCAAACCCTCGCCCCGAGTGTGGACTCGCAGGTTTGAACAAATCACTAACCCTCGCCCCGAGTGGGGACTCGCAGGTTAGTTTAAGACAAACCCCCTCACCCCGAGTGTGGACTCGCGGGTGCAAACAGTCAACCCTTGCCCCGAGTGTGGACTCGCAGGTTGAGAAAATCAAAACAAAAAATAGCAGTTCAGTTATGACGTACTCGTCCTACGACACAATACGTCTTAGTCAAGGTACATGTGATGACACGATACGCCTCAGTCATGGTACATGTGAGAATAGGTACAATATGAACTACAAGGCTAACTATGAGCAATGACTATATATATATCAACTAGTATGCATGATATGAGCAAAATACATGTTAATAACCAACTATAAAAACTAGATAATAAGAGAAATAAGCATGTAAATAAGCTGTAGAGGAAGGTAAGGTATATTTGCCTGGTGGTAGCACGTAGAACCAACATTATCCAATCAAACGATGCGCCACAAAAGTCAACTCTCACAATAATCTTTGGAGGCTGAAACAGATATTACCAACGTATTCAGAATAGTCAAATTAGCTAGGATAGGCTACCCATAAGTCCAATTCTGGACACAGAGGCAAAATGGTAATTTTGGGTCAAAATAATGTCCGTAGTTGACCTACTTTGTATTGAAAAGCGTACCAGTATCTACGGTCTCTAAATTCGTCAAACTATATGTCAACGGGTTCGGTTTGATGAGACAAACCCAACCGTATGTCCAAAGTTGGATTCCGACGGGCCGTGCACAAATTCGTCCGTTGGATCGGGTCGTGGGCCCGCCAAAATAGCGTTCCGGTCGACCTTCTCAGAATTAGACAAAACTTGGCATACGTGTGAGACTCGTCTCACAGTATCAGTATTTATATACGGATACGTATTTTGTAGTGTTTATTTTTTTGGTTTTCGAAATGCTTTAAAAAAATTCTAACTTATAGATTTTCTCCTTGTCCGGCATACCGCCAGTATACCGGTGTATACCGACGGCATACCGTCCGGATAGATTTTTCCGTATTTTAGATATTTTTGATTTTGGATATTTTTATGAATAGTATTTTCAATATTTTTGTGAATAGTATTTTGGATATTTTGATGAATAGTATTTAGATATTTTCGTGAATAGTGTAGATGCACCCTATTACCCATTGGATATTTGGTTTTGTTTAGACGGCCACGATTGACTTAGATTTTGACATGGATCACGATCCGATGTTCATGATTAATTCCCCCTTCTATATATACACTTTCACTTTCTCTCTCCTCTCTCTTTTCATTCTCTTCACTCACTCTTCATTTCTTCTTCTCTTCTCTCCCCCTTGGAGCTTGCCAAGAGCTTGGCCTTGAGGCCTTGGGTGTGGTGTCTAACCCCCTAGGAGGAGGAGTAGAAGATTAGGCTTGGTTGCTTGAGAACCTAGGCAAGTACATCTTGCCAAATTCTTGAACCGTAATATTTGTTTATCATTTTTGTTTTCCTTGGAGTTAAATGCTTAGAATTGTCCTAAACTCATTTGTTAAAAATGTTTTCCTTATGATTCTCGTCTATATGTATGTTTGTAAACTTAGTCTTAACTAGGTTTTAATTTTCTGATAAAACCCAATATTGACTTAGTAGAAAACTCGACATCAAGAGTGATACTGGTGTTACCATCATGGATCTTGGTCACATATGCATATATGAGGCCCTCACCTAGTTTGTATACCTTTGATTTTGAGTTTGATGGAAATCAAAACTCGTTTCGATATCCCGAAAACCTATTTTTGGAGTATTTTAAGGTATTGATCTATCAAATGTTTTAATTTGTGAAAAATAATACTTCCATGTTATAGAAAATTCAATTCTACGCAATTTTCACTTTTGAAAATCCGAATTTTGATTTAAAATAAAGTTTTTATGGCCGAAACAAGTTTTTGCAAAATCTGGGATTTTGTTGCTGCCTAGATAATCGAAATTCCGACGGAATTCCGAAGTATACCGATGGTATATTGATTTTCTGTCCAGAAACTTTCTGTCTTTGGCCGGAATACCGTCGGTATATTGAAGTATACTGCCGGTATACCGAATTTGGCTATTTTGGGCTATTTTTCACTATTTTTGCCCGTTTATGTCCGTTTTTGAGATTTTCTTCGGGTGTAATAAATTCTTAACATGATTAGATGACCTTGTATAGTTAGATAATGACAATTACTTACTTTTTATTTATTCCTTCTCATATGTCATGATATGTCTTTCCTTTCAATTCTTTCTTATATGCTACGATAGTTGTTGCCATGTCTTCTTTGCTTACTAGATAGTTATAGTGCCACATCCCGCTTAGTCAATCGGAGGAATCGAAACGCCGATGGTGTTTGGACTTAGCCTTGTAACGGTGACTCGAAGACATCACTCGGTCGAGGCGACTCCTCGCTCAGGTGGAATAGTTTAGGTGAACATGCCTCATCTTTGCCTTCACATAATGAATCACATGTTTTCAACTTGCACAAGTAGGCTTGATAATAAAAGAGATGAATCCACATAGATAAGAGAATAATCCCGATGGGTCGAATTGAGTTAGAATATGGAAAGGTCCAACGGTCGACTTAGAGTTGGTACACGACGTGCTTTGAAAATGACACTCGGTCCTTCGTCCCGTGGATTGGAAGAAGGAAAAGTTAGTTTTCGCCACAAAGTTAAGAGTTAGCCTAAGTCATAGGCATCGCCAACATAAAGGCTTCATAAAGCATGTACGGTCCCATCGTCCAAGGCTTGGAATAGCCTTGACTCGCCCCATGAGTTAAGTTGCGTCGCACGGCTGCTGGCGTTAGTCTAGGCACCCAAATGACTTGGTCGTTCAAAGTTGAACACGTGTACGGCACATTCCCCCGATGCGAGGCTTGACGTAGCCTTTGCTTGTCAAGTTGTTGCACAATTGAGTTAGACTAAGTTATGCTAGGAGATTGAAGTCTTTTCTAAGCACTGTTCCACGTTTCCTGCGAATGTCTAAATTACTTGGTTACATGATCGTAAGGCCCGTCATATAGAGTATGACTTGGGTAGTAGTGTGTCGCATAGAGTTCAAGTCGGTTTAAGGCACGATGCACGGACTTAGTGTTTTGATTTTAAGTCGAGTTTAGAAAAAGGGCTATCAAATGGTCGTTCTGAGTTGAGTAAAATAATAGGGTAACATGGAAGAAAGCTCGCGACCGTGGGTCGTCGAGATGGTCTCAAATGATAGAAGTCTTGATATTGGTTTTAAAAGACATGGTAACACTGCAAAAAGGATGACTGTGTGAGACGTCAATTTGAGTCGAGTCTTACATGGTCATTGGACGACTTATCGATAAGGGCGAAAGTTTCTTCGAGCGATAACCCGGGGCCACAGGATCGTTTCGTCCTAGGAGGAAACACGGGTATAGCCGAGCTGGGAGTACCTCTCAGGTTAGTCGGTGGCTTTCAGCGGGGATCACTACTTGCACTGAAAGGTATCCCGAATAACAAAGCTATAAGTCCAAAGTATAGCTTGTGGTGCTAGTGACCTCATATAGGTGGGTCGACACGGGCGGCAATCCGTATGTGTGCCTTTGGATTGAGTCGAGTTGAATAGGTGCATGATCTGAAGACAATGTTTGGGCCTAAGATTTGGCTGCAACGTAGACACCGTGCTTCGGCACGCGATGTGGCATCGGGTCTTAAGTTGTTGGCATAGAGTTGCACAAGTTGGTTTGAGTCGTTGGAGTCTAAGTCAGGAAACCGTCGTAAGGCAAAGTTGATTGAGTGACACTAAGTTCACAAGTCTCGATTGGGTCAGTTGGTGATCAGTGTGGCAAGGGCCGCGAGGCGGCGATATGGTTTAGTCTCACTAAATTGTGAGACACGGCCTCAATATGGATTTGTAGCACGGTTACATGGAAATTGGACACTATCGTGTAGTTGTGTCCCTGATTATTGGCCGAAGGCAAGCATGACTTGATAGGTTAACGTTGTTGGCACGAGAAAGGTCTAGAGGCAAAGTATGAGTTAACGTTGTTGTTGCAAGCACGGGATGGTCTTGAGACACGAAATAGGCCAAGGCGTCTGTCCTAAAACTGATTTTAAGCCAAGACTAGAAAAAAAAATCAAAAGGGTTATGTTGCACAAAGTAAAACAAACGTGTTAGTTTTGTATGGGTGGACGATGAGCTCATTCCACCAGTACAGTTGAGTACTGACACCCACATAGTTTTTATGTGCAAGCATAGGTAGAAGCTCGTGGCGCGAAGCTCGCTTAGATGCGTCAAGGCACGGAGTTCCTTGGCGATTTGAAGCGTACGGCCACATGGAGTCAAGTCTTATAGGGGACATAATGTATGGACATCGCCTCTCTGAAGCATCCGCTGGTTCAAGACTTGTATTGAGAGATGAGAGAGAGCTGAGTGACTTGTAATGTGAGAAGAGTGAGCTTGAGTGACTTGTAATCTTGGCCTTGCGCCCCATTGTAATCCTTGTTTCAATATCAATAAAAATACATCTTTTGAATGACTTGTGTTTTGTTCTAAATTTATGTTGCTATTATTCAATATCTCTGCTTGGAACTTCTGTGCGATGACCCCGTCGCAGCCGCTGTAATCAGCCGTTATGGAACCCACCTTGCACGAGCACAATCTAGGCTCGTATGGCATCACGTCTTAGCGAGGATGATCGCTCCTACGGGAGCGGGACGTGACATAATGGTATCAGAATACGGCTTTACGTCTTTGGACTATTGATTGAATTCTTTAACTCTGTTGTTTCCGTAAACTCTGAAGTGTTGCTTCCGCAAAGTTGATATCGTTGGTGTGCGCTCTCTCAAATATCCCACGGGATGACCATACAATAAGTCTAAATAATTTACAAAATGTATTTGACAAGAAATAAAAAGATGGTTCGCGTAAGTACGGTTGGCTAAGTCAGGCCGGTCATATACACCAAAGTTGCGTCGACCTTAGAAAAGTCGAGTGCGGGATTCAAATTATGCTAGACGAGAATGAGTCGAACTCAATTTAGTAAGTGGGATGACTATCGATAGGAGTGCTATCGAGCGACGATAACGTCGGTGCGATATAGATGAGCGTGCTTGGATTTTGAGGAATCGTTCGGACGAAAATTCAAGGAAATAGTTTGTGAATCGAATGATAAGTTGAGGATTTGTTGAATGACTTCATCCCTAAGTGGTGTATGCGATATCCTCAGGGATGTCGATCGATCGATTGAGGATACAGGATGTTGATGAGTCTATCAGCAAGCGTCGCGTGTATGCAAAGCCGTAGATTGAGTATCATTGAATAAATTTTAGTCTTGAAGTTTGACGAGTTGATTCAAATGACCTAGAAATTGACGTGCACGGAACGTGCACGAGATTGAGGATTGCGCGAGTATGAAACGCAAAATTGATTGAGTAGGTGAAATCAAATCGAGAAAAAGATAAATTGTAGCGAACGGATAACTTGATAAAAGAAATCGATAGGTGGATCGTATAGAAAAAGTTAGCACAACGGGGAGATAACGTGCATGAAAAAGTTGAATTTTGAAGTTACGCAAATGACTCTGAGGATTGGAACGGATGTGCTCCATGATTTGAGTTAGCAAGGAATGACGTGATTTGGAGAAAAACGTTGGTCGATGACTTAAGATAGACGGATGAACAATACACGAATTTGGGTTTCAGGAAAATTGATGTTGTGAAAGTTTCGAGGGATAATGATCGAACTTGAATTTGAATGTCGAGGAGATTATCCAGTCGGACGATAGCATCATTCGCACGACTCAAAATTTATGGCAAAGGAATATCGTTGTTTGCCATGAAATATAAAAGAACAGAACAATTATCGGAGGACCGAACTTTTACTTCACGTTACAAACTCGCTTGTACAAAGAAAGCCTAGGGACGAAAATCTAGGTACAGCAGTCTAAGTACAATTGTTTATTTTAGATTCTGGGGGGTGACGATAGAGGCTCGGGAAGGCGACGGCAGTCCTGCCTTACTCCTTGGACGATCGGTATGCAGCCTTGGCTCCTGTGAAGAGATGGTTGGCGTTGATGAAGAAATGCTCTTCTTGCTCTCCTCGGGTTGCTCTTCTGACTTCTCTCTTTCTCTGTGTATTTTTCCACTGATTATTAGGGGGAAGCTCTTTTTGTCTCTCTCCTTCTGGTCGTGTATATCTTTTACAAGGGAATGGCACCTTACTATTTATAATAGTGGGGGCATCATTAGGGTTTGGATGATTACCCATTCCCAAAGTGGCGGCGGCCTGATGTATACTCAATCTGGACCATTCGTTTAAGGCATGAAGGATCTGGCCATAAATGGGGATAGTATTGAATCCTGTGAATGATTAATGCTGATTACTTTAAATCTTCATGATTGGTTGTGTCAAGCTTGGATCTCTCACCACGTGTCCCATTGGCTTGATTATGAATGATACGACCTGATCTCATTAATTATGAGGATAACATTAAATATGGTCATTAGGATCTGGTGAATCTCTGATTGATCTGCATCCCATAATCATCCTTGCTACCAGCTGTCAAGTTGTGGAGACCATTGAATCCCTGCTACGTGTCTTAATGGTGGACCCTGTCAGAACCGCATGATATCCATGAACCGCATGAGACAGCGTCTCAGTGAGCCGCATAGGTATAGTATTTGCGAGCCGCATGGGATGGTTTCTCAGTGAGCCGCATAAGATGATTCTTGCCAGCCGCATGAAGCTGTTCTTCAAGTGAGCCGTATGGGAGTAGCCACGTGGCAATCTCGGATCGTGTCAGAGATTTTCTCCTGTTCCCGAAGAGTCTGTCATTATGACAGGGCTATTATGACACTTCATGTCAAAGCCGTCAGCTGTTAAATCATGGCAGAGCATTAAATAGGGCCATTGCTCGAGGGCCAGCTGTGTAAAGGTGTCCTATGGGGACACGTGGCATTGATCGAGCCGCATATCTCTGTTGGTCGTATGTGAGCCGCATGTACTTCTGAACCGCATGCGACTAGGGGGCTCTTTGTACCGCATAGGACTGTCCCTATGTAAGCCGTATGGACTCTCCTACAATGAGCCGCATGAGACTAAGAGTCTCTCTGAATCGCATGGGACCACTCATGTATGAGCCGTATGGGGTTCTCCTGTTCCGAGCCGCATAGATTATTCTGATATTTTCCATGCTTCTACAAGACCCCCTTCAAAGTTTTCAATTTGTAAAATTGAAATACTTTGAATAAGAAGCATGGCCTTTGTTGACCGCATAGATGATTCAGCCGCATGGATTTATCTGGCCGCATGAGCTTGTTAGGCTGCATAGACTTTTTGCCACGTGTCCCAACCACGTGTGCAAATCTTCTGCATTAAATGCCCTTGATTCGCCGCCTCTTGGGGAAGGATCCCAAGGGTCAGTTTTGTTTTGACCGAAGCATTTTTCCTTTATTCTTTTAGGCGACACGTGGATCGAGGCATTTGTTTTAATTTTTCGGGCCTCCTTCGCCTATAAATAGGAGTGATTTTATTCTTTGAGGGTTTCTTTACCTTCTCCCCTTTGCTCGAACTCTTTGTTGCCGACTTCCTCTTCGTCTTCTCTCATCAACGATTGCCAATGGCTCCCAAGAAGACTACCGCTGCTACGGGCAAGAAGGCCGCGTCGTCGTCTACGACAGTGAAGGGCAAGAAGGCTGCGTCTTCATCGACGGCGGCGAACGTGGTGGCTCCTCCGCCGGCTGACGTGCCTGTTTTTTATCCTGACGTTCACCCGCCTATTGCTGGTAGGACCATAAACTGTCACGGCTATGCCACATATTTTATGCGCGAGCCTGTATTTCCAAGTATGCTACGTGTCCGACTCATGTTCGAGTCGCGTGGGATATGACCTAGGTCTGAGTCGCATGAAAGTTGTTGTTTGCAGCCGCATAACTACTTCATCCTCAGGGCCGCATAAGCTCATTTGGACTGGACCGCATCAGCTTTTTCAAACTGAGCCGCATAAGCCTATTTCGGACCGAATCGCATAGGATCATTTGAACTAAACCGCATAAGCTCATGCGTACTGAACCGCATGGGCTCATCTGAACTGAACCGCATATGCTCCTTTCGAACCGAACCGCATAAGCTCATTCGGACTGACCCACATGGGCTCATTCGAACTGAACCGCATATGCTCCTTTCTAACCGAACCACATAAGCTCATTCGGACTGGCCCGTATGAACTCTTTCAAACTGAACCGCATGAGGCTATACTGCGCTAAGCCGCATAAGCATCACGTAGTTTGTGTTTCGGCTATCTTTTTGACTTGTTTCTTTTGTTTTTCTTCAGTGAATCTGCCAGTAAATCTTGCGGGGGAACTTCTGGTTGGCTCACATCAGTTCGCCTTGGGCGTGCGTCGGGATGATTTAGTTCATCAAGTATCCGAGCAGCTCCTTGTTAATGAACCTTTGGAGCGACTAAATGCTATCAGGGTTCAATCTTTCCAATTTCTTAGTGACATGATGAGCTCCGGAAAGTCTGATAGGAAGTATCTGAGACCGGTCTTCCTCTTTAGGGATGCTTTGATCATAGAAAACTCCCGAGTGCTGGATGTTTCCAAGAGTTGGGATTTTGACCTGGACGGGATGCCGATTCACATCCCCATTATGAAGCACCATTTCCCTTTTGCGTGGTTCAACATGATCGTTTTGGACAGGCAGATGCCAGACACCCTCAGTCCAACCAGACCGGGGATGTTTGTTGGTAACATCCGTTACAACAAAACCACTGGGTCGGTGCACGCGATCAAGGATCCGGCCAGTTGATCCGTGATGGGGTTAGTTCCGGGTACTTTCATTAACACACCCGGTCCAAACTTCTCATTCACTCAGGCTGACACTTTCCTGAGCCAGCTTGCTCGTAAAGGGTCCTATCCTGTTGGCAGATTGGTACTGCCGAGTTGGTTACACCCCATTCCCCCATGGGCTAACCTGACCTCGTGGATTCTACGAAACTACGGGGAATTTTTGCGAAAAGTCAATCTTTATGATGCTATCCGGGGTACCAGCCACGGGTTGCCCGTTAATAAGCCATTGTTCATGGCCCTTCTGGAGATGTACAATCATCGGACAGGGACTTTCTTCACCCCTGTAGGGGAATTGGGGCTCGCTCTTCATGAGATGTATGCTGTCTCCAAGCTCCCCTGGGGAGGCGAGCCCTTCGAAGCGTACACTCCGACGAATGAGGAGTTCCAGGATTTAGACCGACGATTCCCAGGTTTCGTCGCTGTGTATCAAGAACTATTGTGTCATCATAGCACCTGTCACCGAACGGCTATCCAGAAAAATGACAGCTCGGAAGGGGACGCTCCCCATACCAAATCTTGGGTCTCATACCTTTTCAAATTCAGCGCTGCTGGCCGAGTTACTTCCCGGGATCGTCAAACTCCTAAGGAAGTAGAGGACTTGGTGTCGACTGCTAGGAGGTCGAAGTCCAAAAGTGACAAATTTGGGAGCCAGATTGACTCCTTCAGCTATTTTTATTATAGTACCCGGCGGCTGTCAGAGAAGGCACTCTTGGCGGGGTTTTTAATGGTGTGGCTGCGCAATTGTGTGGTCTCAGGAGGGGCAGGTTCTATCGAGAGGATCAGTCGCCACTTTATTCTCCCTGCCGTGAAGTTGGCCTTTGGGGTCAGGCTGGCTCTTCTTCCTGCTATGGTATGCAGTATTCAGCATGGTCTCCGTGCCTTCTCGTCCAAGGTCATTGTTCGTGACGTGGCAATGGACTTTGAACGTATAGAACTGCCTTATCATTACTTGCTGGGATGGCTGTTGTTGCATTATCAGTCTTTGATGAGGCCTGGGACGGGGGATGGCGTCACGGACGACGACGCTTTTCTTTTCAGGTATCACCATCAGCCTTGGGAATGTAGTACCATGCCGACGTGTCGGAGGATGTTGGCGAGGGTGGACGGATATAATTTCTTCGTGTCCGTTCCCCGTTTCACTGACCAAGAAGTGAGGAGTGTTTATGTTGATGGTGTTGGACCTCCTCATTTCTTACCTGAAAAGATGTGTTTCTGGCTGCGTAACATTCGTCCGGCGTATTTAGTTTACCGCAATCGCAACACTGTGTACTTAGAGCCCTACTTGCCCAGTAGGTTTGCCCGTCAATTTAGGTATAGTCAGCTATTCCTCGGGCGTCCCAGTTCCCACCTGGGATTTGAAGGTAGCATTCTCGATGGTATTAGGGCATGGAGCTACTATGACACTTGTCATACTCGAACTAGCTTCTCGGTTCCGGCCGCAAATGTGATAGGGGAAATCTTGCATATGGCGGCCTTATATCATGTTACGGCAAATCCTCCTCCCCTCGATTTTGACCCGAGGACTAGCTTCATCGTGGGCACTCGCCTGGCAGAGAAGGCTATGGTGTCGAGGGCAAAGAAGAAAGGGACGAATAGAGTTCCCACGCCCGATTCCGAGTCCTTCGACACAACTGAGGAAGACAACGAGCGGGACGACGAGGACTCTCTCTCTTCTGGTGACGAGGCAATGGCGGGTCAGCCTCCCGTCATGGCAGATGAGATGATGACAGATCAACCGTCGGTTGTATTAGATGAGGCGGTAGACCAATTGCCACCTGTACCGAAGGTAGTATGGGTAGAACTACCGTCTGTCGTGCCTGGTCCCTCACGTAAGCGAGGCAGGCGTGAGTCTACTGGCGGAGGAGCAGCCTTTTCTGTGAAGAGAGCGGCGGTCGGACCCCGTAGGCTACTTATTACGGAGAGGGGTGAGGATGCAGGCGATGTTTTGGAGGTAAGACCAAGTCGGAGCCATCTCTTTGTTGTGGTTTTCTTTCTTCTTGGAGATATGACTTGACCATTTTTTCTTTGTAGGCGTCTGACGAACCAGGCTCTCCTGAACCGTCTACTACCCCTGGCGTTGATCCGGCCCTTGCTGCTTTGATTAGCGACATGTGTGCCGCAGTCCTTTCTGCGGGGGCTCTCTCAGCGGCGGCTGGAAGCTCCCAGGTTGGTGAGGCCTCGGCCCGGGGTGATGAAGGTTTCCTCGGGCCCGTCTCCGAGATCGCTGAACTTCAGCAAGGCGACGCCGATCTCGTTGCATCCCTTCCCGAGGGTGCAGGGGCGGAGGATCCTATTATACCTGACTCGGAGACTATTGGTGAAGAGGCTACGGTGGCTGTAGGCGACCTTCAGCCTCCACACTCCTCCACTGGTAAGATAAGCCAAATATTGACTAGTGAGGGGGCTTATTTGCTCTATCAACATATCCTCCGGGTCAAATCGATTCATGGTTGCCTTGGCCCTACAGGTCCTGACCCTTTTCTTCCCACCGCGGATGTTCTTGGGGAAGGCTCGGCCTGCCGTGATCTGGAAGAAAGGAGCGTTTCCTCTCCTTTGCCGTCTCATGTCGAGGGGCCTCCCGCCTGCCCCGGACAGATGGGAATGGAGCTGGCGATGGTCTCCACCTCGTCGTCTGCTGATCATACGGCTCCGGAGATTGACTTCTCGACTCTGCCGAGCATTCAAGTTCTACGGGCCGCTAAAGAGGAGTTGGCCGTTGTTCATGCGTCCTTCCGTACGGAGTTTGTTTCTCTTGTGGCAGGAGCAGCAGATTCTGTTGCATCTTCTTCAGCATTGTCGGCTACACTCCCGTTGACACCGGCTTCCTCGGAGGCTTTGGACGAGGTGACGCAGGATGTGGTCGACAGCTTTTATCGCCATTTAAAGAGGGGCGTAGATGCTGCTGCAGAATGGGGGACCCCTTTTACTCTGTCTCTGCGGTACGCTCGTGGTTAGGTTGCAACTTTGAAGTCTCTTCCTGGCGGGGTAGGGTTGGCTGCACTCCTGGAGCCTAAATTGGCGGAGGCTGATCAGCTTGTGACCCAATTGCTGGTGATACGGCAGGCGGGCTTGCCTGCTGCGATTGAGCGGGAGCGGGGCTTCCTCATTGCTGCTCGGGATAGGATCAAGCTCGCTCGAGATACTGCCGGGCCAGTTGTACAGGGAGACCTTGACAAGTTCTCCGCTTCGTATGACAGGCTTGGTCATCGGAGTTAGGCTTGTCGTGCTCGGGAAGAGTCTGCTTCTCGTGGAATTGCTGACACGAAGGAGCGGATTCTCGTACTCCAGAAGGAGTTGTCCTTCTTAGAGTCAGAACTGAAGGCTGCTCAGACGGAATAGGAGTCAATCGTTTGGGAGGCCAAGAAGGTTTCCCGATCTTCTGTTAACTTGGAGCGGGCCTTTAAGAGATTCGAGGATAACTGGCAAGCCCATGCTCAACTGGAGGACGAGGCGGTGCTGACCCAAGAGGTGGAGCGTCGAGCTACCCAGAGGTTTGAACGGTCGGTTGCCTTGCTAACGGACCGTCTCAGGGCGTTATGTGCCCCGGAGCAGTGATCAGCTTTCTGTTTTCTTTTGCTTCTCTTTTTTCTTTTCTTTTTGTAAGGGATGTGATCCCAAATGATGTAGCACTTTGAATTTTGAATAAATGAGCATGTTTTAACTCATCTTCTTTTTCTTGTACTTGTGGCGTTTGTGGAATTAGACTTGTGGGGGATTATTTGTGGACATGTTACCCTAGGCGTACCTTGGTTTTAGATACGAATAACAAGTTTGGTCAGGATATCCGGAACAGCCATGGCAAAGTGGTCATGGGTGCTCTCG
This sequence comes from Iris pallida, assembly GCA_029216955.1. Lineage (NCBI taxonomy): Eukaryota > Viridiplantae > Streptophyta > Magnoliopsida > Asparagales > Iridaceae > Iris > Iris pallida. The sequence continues at coordinate 41,025 of JANAVB010015159.1, read as the reverse complement.
GTATTGGGAAAAAGAATGCCGTAGAGCAGCTGGGCTCCCGGGGCATGGTGAGATGGTGGATTCATGCTAAGAAGCTTAGCAAGGGATATTTGTGGACCTATTATCCTTGGTGTACCTCGGGTTCAGGATACGGATAATAGGGTGAAAGGAAAACCAACATATTTGCTCAGAGGTTATGAGGACATGGCAAGCATGAGGGTTTTACCGTAGAATCTTCCTCTCAGAGGTAATGAGGATATGGCAGGGGAGACTTCACGGAAGATATTTGTGGTCAATAGCGGACATTTGCGGTCAACAGAGGACTTTTGTGGTCAACAGAGGACATTTGTGGTCAACAGAGGACATTTGTGGACCTATTATCCTTGTCGTACTCCGGTTGTGGTTACAGATAATAGGTTGAAAGGGAACCGACATACTTGCTCAGAGGTAATATGGACGTGGCAAGCATGAAGGTTTCTTCGACGGAGCCTTCCCACTCAGAGGTAATGAGGACATGGCAGGAGTGGGCTCAATGAAGAGGGGGTACACAGAACGACTCAGAGGTAGGAGAACGTGGAAGTTCTATGCGAGGGGGCAGTTTGTTTTTGGTGGAAGTGAAGACGACTCAGAGGTAATGAGGACATGGCCGTTTCGGAAATTTGTGGATCGATTACCCTTTTTGTATGCTGGGAGTGCGGGTAGTAGATCATGAGGGAGGATCTCTTCCAGGAAGAAAGTTCAGAGGTATAATCATACGTGACTTACTATCCGAAAGAGTGACCGAAATTTGAGTTCAGAGGCACCAGCGGGTACATAACTCGGTAATTTGGAATATTGAGAATGTGTGAGTTCAGCGGCACAAGCGGGTACATGACTCGACAATCTGAAGGGAATATAGAGGTGAGTTCAGCAGCACCCGCCGGTACATGACTCGATAATCTGAAATATTGTGGATGTGAGTTCAGCGGTACCAGCGGGTACATGACTCGATGATCTGGAGAGAATGTCATTTAGACATAATATTTCTTCATGAACTTGCCGTTGACGGGCAACATGAGCAGGTCTCCGTTTTGTTTTGCGAGGCGGTAAGCACCGTTGGAGAATACTGTCTCAATGATAAATGGGCCTTCCCACTTTGGCTGGAATTTGCCGACAGTCTTGTGAGTCATGACCATCGGCCTCCGTACTGCCAGAACGAGATTGCCCACCTGAAATGTTCTGATTTTGACCTTCTTGTTGAAGGCTCCGGAGATGCGTGCTTGGTATAGCTCAATTCGTTGCTGAGCCAAGAGGCACTTTTCGTCTAGTGCCTCCAATTCCTGTAGCCGGCGATGGTGGTTTTCGTTTATTGTCAATTGATGTGTGAGGGCGACGCGTAGTGAGGGGATCTGAGTCTCCAATGGGAGGACTGCTTCACTCTCGTACACCAGGGAGAATGGTGTATTCCCGGTGGCTGTTCGAACTGTGGTGCGATAAGCCCATAAGCATTCACCGAGCTTCTCGTTCCAGTCGCGTTTGTTGGAGGAGACAAACTTCTTGAGGAGTTTGATGATATTTTTGTTGAATGCCTCTGCCAACCCGTTCGCTGCCGGGTTGTACGGTATCGAAGCGACATTCTGAATACGGTGCTTATCGCAAAACCGATAGAATGCGTGGCTTGCAAACTGCGGACCATTATCATGGATGATCCTTCGGGGCAGTCCGAAGCGGTAGATGACGTGATGCTTAAGGAAACTGATCACGTTTGAAGTCTTAACTTCTGCGAATGGGACAGCTTCCGCCTATTTGGAGAAGTAATCAGTGATCGCGAGTACGAAGCGATGTCCTCGGGAGGAAGGTGGGGTGATTGGACTAATGATATCTATTACCCATGCTTCGAATGGCCAGAACACCACTATCGGATGTAGAAACTCGGATGGTTGGTGAATAAAGTCCGCATGGACTTGGCAGGCTTTGTATTTTCTAGCATAGTCTATCGCATCTGCCACCATCGTGGGCCAGTAGTAGCCCATTCGGCGAAGGCAGTCTTACAATTTAGGGTCAGGCTGATGGGCCCCACAGGCACCGTCATGGGCTTCCCCTACGGCTTCTTTGGCTTCTGCATTTGACAGACACCGAAGCAGTAATCCGTCGTAGGAGCGACGATACAGCATTTTCGTCTCTGTATCGTAGAAGAATCTGAGAGAACGCCGTCTGATGGAAGTGGCTTCCTTTGGGTTCTCTGGCAGGATGTCGTAGACGACGAAGTCGATGAATAGTTGTCTCCAATCTGGGGCATCATCGATCATCTGGGCGGAATAACTCGCCACAAATTGCACATTGTTCTTGGGACAGACCAGTTTGTGGCCTATCACATCCACTGATTGGCGATCATAATTCGGAACTGCTAGGGAAGCGGTAAGACCAGCTAGGGCATCGGCTTCGATATTTCGGAGTCTTGGGACATGTTCGATGAAGAACCCCTCGAACGACGAGATGATGTCAATCGCTATTTGGTGATAAGGGACCATGTCTTCGTGGCAGACTTCGTATGAGCCCCGGATCTGATTGACGATTAGTTGGGAATCGCCGTATGCTTCAAGGTATTCTACCTCCAGCTCTCTCGCAAGTTGGAGGCCAATGACCAGAGCGTTGTACTCGGCCATATTGTTAGAGCAGGGCTCTGTGAGGGAATAAGCACGGTTAATCACCAATCCGGAAGGGAAGATCAGCACTACCCCGACTCCGACGACTAAGTTGCCTTTAGGTCCGGTCCTCGAAGCACCGTCGAAGAACATTCGCCATATATTATCATGAGAGGTTGTATGCGAGTCGGCGACCTCATCTGGGATCTCTTCATATATCCTGGAGGACTCCGAGCCTGGGTGGGCTGCTAAGAAGTCTGCCAGGGCTTGATCTTTGACTGCCTTTTGTGGGACAAAGATCATATGATAAGGGGACAGCAATATTGCCCATGTAGCGAGGCGAGAGCTGAGTGCCCCTGGTTTAGTCATGAGGACCCTGAGAGGGTTGATTCGTGAGATCACGTGTATCGTTTGTCCGGTAATATAGTGTCGCATTTTCTGAATGGCGAACACCAGGGCGAGGCATTCCTTTTCTACGGCGGTGTATCGGTGCTCTGGCCCAATCATCATTCGGCTGAGGTAATATATGGCCTGCTCATGGCCTGTGTCGTTGTTCTGTGCCAGCTCAGAGCCCCGAGGGAGTGTTCCATTGCTCGTACATAGAGCAGGAATGGTTTTCCAGGCACCGGAGCCACCAAAACTGGAGGATTTGACAAATATTCTTTGATGCTGTCGAAAGCACGCTGACATTCCTCGTCCCATACGAATGAGACTCCTTTCTTCATGAGGTGCGTGAACGGTTGGCATCGTCCGGAGAGGTTGGAAATGAACCTCCTGATGTAAGCTAGCCTCCCTTTGAGGCCTCTGAGTTCGCGAAGATTTCTCGGGGGACCCATCTCCATTGTAGCCTTCGTCTTCTCAGGGTCTACATGGATACCCTGTGCAGTGATGATGAATCCCAAGAATTTCCCGATGGATACGCCCAGAAAGGACTTCGTAGGGTTCATTTTCAAATTATGCGCTCGCATTAGGTCGAATACCGTCCTTAGATCCTGCAGATGGTCTCCCTTGCAGCAACTCTTAACGGCTATATCGTCAATATAGCACTCCACTATCTTGTGCAAGTGGTCTCTGAAGATGATGCTCATGGCTCTTTGATAGGTGGCGCCAGCATTCTTCAAACTGAAAGGCATGACTGTGTAGCAGTACGTGCCAATTGGCATTCGGAATAATGTATGATTTTCGTCATCAGGAGACATTTTGATTTGGTTGTACCCCGAGAAGCCATCCATGAATGACATACGTTCGAATTCGCAGGTATTGTCGATCATGATGTCTGTGATAGGAAGGGGGAATTCATCTTTGGGGCATGCCTCGTTCAGGTTGCGGAAGTCGATGCAGATTCGAATCTTTCCATTCTTCTTGAGGACGGGTACTATATTGGCGACCCAATTAGGATATTGCTCTTCACGAATGAAGCCACTGGCTATCAGTTTGTTGACTTCGGTCTCGATCACGTCCATGATGCCTGGGCGGAAGCGTCGCTGTTGTTGCTTGACTGGTTTCGCATCTGGCCGAATGTTGAGTTTGTGAAGAGCAATGTTGGGATTTAACCCTGGCATGTCTTCATAGCTCCAGGCGAACACATCAATGTATTCTCTGACAAGTTCTAGCAGCGACTCCCGTTCTTCGTCTGTTAGGCTTTTACTGACGAAAATTGGTTTTGGAGAAGATTCGCTGTCGAGGTCCACTTGTATGACCTCATCTTCAGTAGGAGGTTATCTCTGTTCGAACCGCTTTTCCCATTGTGCGTCCAATTGCTGGGCCCACGGCTCTAGCTCGAGGATTTCGGAGATGTCTTCGTCTTCTTCGTAAGCGTCGGCGAATGCTATATTGACTGTCATGACTTGTCTGAACACATCTCCGATGCTGGTATCCGAGTCCGAAGTGGGTGACCCGGTTGAATGTGACTGCCAGTCGCATTCTTCATCTGAACTCTCAGGGGTTGTAGTAGGCGTTACATACCCTAACCCGCATCGAGTTTTGTTATAGTAGTCTCGTGGTTTGCCCGCTGGGACTGGCGGCTTCAAAGGTAATCGTCGCCCAGTGCCATAGTTCAAACCTGGCATTGTCTCCAGATCATACCCCTGTTTCTGCATGAGATATTTAGATTGAGGGCTATAGAGATACAGAGGCAGTCTCCCGGCATCTGACCCGAGGTCGGCTTCCTCTATGGTGAGGGGATGCGGGTTGTTCGTCCGGCCGAAGATGATCGGATGTTCCCCTTCCTCGATTATCCGGTAAGCGTCTTCTACTGGAGTAAGCTGGATTGCGGTGTACACATTTGTCACTTGTGTGTACAGGTGAGTGTCTATACCGTGTTCCATAGCATATATTGTACATAGCTTATTGAGCTCGGTGTAGTTCAAAGATAACCCTTTATTGATGAAGTAAGGTATCTTTTCTAGGGGGATTACATCATCAGCGGAGGGGACATCAGTGTGGGCAGCCACATACTTGGCTAGCTTCGGTTCCTCTTCGGCTACCCCCTGTGTAAATGAAGACTGAGAGGACGACCTGGGAAGCTTGATTGTCAGTGGTTCAGTTGATGGAGCAGAGCGTAGAGTCGTTGGCAGACTAGCGACCCCCGATTTGGCATTTAATGTGGAGCGAGGAGTGGCCGGTTCGCTAGAAGTGTCGGACCTCGCATCGGGGTGACGACCCTTCTTGGGAAGGCGTATCGTCAGTGGCCTGTCGGAGGGATTGAGCTTCTCCGTTTGGGGTTGACCGACTCTCGGCAGTCTGATTGTCAATGGCCCCGTTGTGGGTCTCGACACTTGGTCGGACCTTGGCAGCCGGATTATCATCTGCTCTTCCTGTGCCGAGAGGCTGATCGCGTCCTTCCGCAGGATGGCAGTAAGGGGTGCAGACTTGCCCGGTTTGCGAGCTTGGAGGTGGATCGTCAGAGGTCCTTCTGATCCCGTAGCCGTTTCGGTACCAGCTTGTTCATTTCCTTCATCAAGGTGCCTCTTCGACTTTTCGTATAGGTAGGAGTCCGAGTAGTAAGATTCGACCCCTTTGAAGGGATCGATGTCAGCAAATTCTGTCTTCACGAAGCCGTATTTGTCGACATATTTAAAGCATTGGTGCAGCGTGGAAGGCACAATCATATAATCGTGTATCTACGGACGCCCAAAGAGGATGTTGTATGAAGTGTCAGCATCTATGACGTAGCAGGTGACTTCGGATTGGAGGTCGCCAATTTGACACTTCAGATGAATCTTCCCAATAGGGTAGCTCCTGCCTGAATTGAAACCGCTGATGGCGGTGCTTGTAGGTGTCAGGCGATGCATTGGGATGCGGAGATGATGTAGCAGACCCTTCAGGATGATGCTTATGGAAGAGCCTGGATCAATATGCATTCGATCCACCTTTACATTGCCGATGTATCCAGTATAGTATAGTGGGCGATCGTGCAGGTTGGTTTTGATGAGCATGTCCTGCGGAGTGAAGACGATGTTGGGCATTGCTCCCGTACAGGCACTATCCTGGAGATCCGCAGGTGAGTCCTCCCCGGTGAGGTTGGATTGAGCTAGATAGACATCGGCATTTTGGAGTGCTTCGCTTAATGCAATACAAACATCCTTGGAGAGCCTTAGGAGTTCGTACAGTGATAACTTGGCCGGTGTGTTAGCCAATTGCGCTAAGATGTCAAAGTTGTAGGGCCTCTCTAGCCCTTGGGTTGCCTCTTTTCGGAAGGATTTGTCGAAGCGAGTCTCCCTCGGCCTAGGCTTGTCGGTCGTCGAAGGCTGAGCCGGTCCCGGAGCATCAGTTGTAGTGGGTTGATGGTTTTCAGCTAGATTGTCAACCACAGGTTGGGATTGCGCTCCGGACCGTGTGACGACGGCTGTAGCTTCCTCGTTGTCTGCCGAGATTGTGTGGCAGGTCCTGACTTTTCTACTTTTCTTCTTGTCGGTGGAAGATGGTGTGGGCTGAGTCACTTCTGACACCAAATCTGGATGGATCCACATGACCTCCCTTCGAGATGTGGTGAGGGGTACTAGACCGGCAGCCTGATCTCGGGGAGGTAGAAGATTGGTAATTTCCATTATCGCTAGAGAGACGGGGACCACCCCATCTTGAGTCTCCGTCGGAGGGAAGCTGCCGAATTGTACGGACACCATATTGGCCGCCACTATTACCTCTTCGAAATCGATGGCCAGCGCGTTCGAATCGATGAGGTTTTGGATGTACCGTTTCAGCTGGTAGCAATCATGTGTAGCATGATAGACATAGCGATGATAATGGCAGTATTTTGGATTCTCCATCTCTGCTGGCCGCGGTTTCCGTCTTGGTAGAGAAAGCTGAATCCTGTCCCCTTGTATGAGCATGTCCAAGATGGGCTTAACGTGACCGTCTTCGAAGGAGTAAGTGATTTGCGGCCATTGTTTGTCTGCTGGCTTTGGCTCAGGTTTTTGTGCTGTATCGGCCACCATAGCCTGCTTTCCCTTGCTATCCCGATTGTTGGAGGGGCTACCCCCATTATCGTTGTTGGGACGCTTGCCCTTATTTTCTCCTTCCGAGATGTGCAATCCCAGTTGGCGAGCCTTCTTCAGTCGTTCTTCGGCGCTTGTGGCGCTGATGATGAACGTCTTCCAATCTTTGAATTGACTTTCGCCCATCCAGAGACTGATCGTTGGAAGCAGTCTCTTTTGGCAAATTTCAATTAAAGAGAAATCTGGATTTCCGGAGGGCAGCTTCATGGCGGTTTGGCATAACCGCTCAATGTAGTTCCTTGTCAACTCCTTCTCCCCTTGGACGACGTCCATGAGGGTGGACATGGTGACGTCCTGCCCTACTTCGTAGAATCTCTCCAAGAACAGGCGCTTAAAGCCGGCGAAGGAGTGGATGCAGTTGTCCGGCAGATTGCGATACCAGTCGAAGGCGACTCCTTCCAATGCCCCAATGAATAATCGAGTGAGGATAGCATCATCATGGGGCAGATGGTCGGTGGTGACCTCGAAGTAAGTGATGTACCGACTTGCTGAGGTCTTGCCATCATACGGGTTGATATTGAACGGCTTATATTTTGGTGGAAATGGAATATCCCTCCATTCAGCAGGGTATGGTTGCCGAATTCTGAGGTCTTGAGCATTTTCTCGGGCATGGAACATGGCTCGGAGCTCCTGAACCTCTCTTCTTACTTCTCGGGCCTCATCTGACGCGGTAGGGGCTGTTATTTCGGAAGGATTGTTGCCCGGGTTCGGTGCCGCCGAATTCGAGTCCGCATTGACCGCGGGACCCGCGCTTGTTTGGCCAGGCATCCCTCCTTGCAGAGTTGGAAGGGCTGCTTTAATCTCGTCTACAGACTTGACCAAAGCAAGTAATATGGCTTCGAGATTGTCGATGCGCTGGCGATCACTGGAACCACTTTGATTGCTGTCTGTCATGAACACCGTCCTTGTATGATGAAAAACGGAAGGGACGGTAGGAGATGTATCCTCTGAGTCATACCCATGTACCGAGAAGTCATCGGGATATGTGGGAATATTCTCTTCTGGTTCGGATTCGGAGGGAACAGTACCCCCAGCCTCAGAGTTTGCTTCGTCTTGAGAGTCATGGATGTCCTCGGGGACATCGGCATCTGTTGTACCTGATGGGAGAGTTATTTCCCCGGGCTCGTCTCCTTGAAACATCGGATTATTGTGGATGTTCGGAGGAGTGCTACCCTCAACCCCCAGCGATGTGGATGATGAATTTCCCACTGCAGCAGATTTCGTCTTTGAACGGGTGTGTTGGAATACTTCGGTGGAGGACAACCGTTTAGACGACAGTTTCTTAGTCGTAGTGGTTGAGGTCTTCGGGGTGGAGATGCTTGCCTTCTTCCCTCTCCCTTCGGCGGAGACTTTCTGAGTGGAATTGCAGAAGACAACATGAGGTGCCTCGTCTTCTGAGCTCGGACGCTGTAGTCTTTGGAAGACTGACGGCCGATCTTTCGTCACTGCCGCGTTGTTGCAACAGCAGTTGACAATGATTTGGGTGCAGTGACGTCCAAGCGAGGACTCTTTGGACACCGAAGCCCCGTCTCTTTCCTTGCGCTTGTGGAGGATATCCTCATGCAGGTCAGAGGGACCACTCTGTCCGTTCGCCGTCGGGGGCTGGATTCGAGTAGTTCTGTACAACTTTCCATCAGAGGCCCGCGTGATAATCAGCGGGACACCCCGATGATCAGAGGTTGGGGCAGCTGACTGGGCTTGGTGAGCCCGCGCTGCCCTAGACTTCCTCCTTTTAGCACTTGCGGGTGCGTAATAGGAGGAGTCCAAGTTGAATACCACAGAGTCTGGCTTATCATCCAGAGAACCATCAGAGTCAGGACCGTATGAGAGACGGTCAAAGACTGATCGAGAGGAGCATGGAATGGATGCTATGCGGCTAGAATTGAGTACCGTGCAGGCTGTCTGCATGCGGTTGTCTTCTGCTGTTAGACGAGTTGTTCTTGTGCGGCTAGGAGTCACGACCGTACAGGCTGGCCGCATGCGGTTGGCAATTATGGACGCATGGGTTTTCTGCAAGCGATTGACTTCCATAGCCGCATGAGTTTCATCCATGTGATTGGCAACTGTAGCCGTATAAGCTCTGCGGCTGACAGATGTGACAGCATGATTTTTCTTCATGTGGCTAGCGGATGTGGCCGCATGAGATTTTTCCATGCGGCTAGCACCCCTATGCTGCTCGGTTCGCGTAGAGTTCCTCTTTGCCCCTGCAAGTCCAGCATCATAGTGTTTTCTTCTGCCGAACTTGGGGATAGCAGAGTTGTCTATGGTCTGAAGTGGGGCCGCAGAAGAGTTCTTCTTGCCGTCTTAAGCAACAGAGGGTATCCCGTCGAGGGCTTGGGGAGGAGCAAATGATTTTGGCCTCCACTCTCTGCGAGCCTTTGTCGTGCGGGTGCACTTCTGGACCGGGACAGCGCTTCCTTCGGAGAGCATCTCTTCAAACGCCTGTTGGTCGAAGCGGACGACCATCTTCTGTTGCGTGGAGCTAAGCTTGGCTGCATCCGACTGCGTCACCAACTCCTCAACCGTGGAGAAGTTTGTCCCCAGCAGAGTCGCCATCGTGTTTGCCATGAAATATAAAAGAACAGAACAATTATCGGAGGACCGGACTTTTATTTCACGTTACAAACTCGCTTGTACAAAGAAAGCCTAGGGACAAAAACCTAGGTACAGCAATCTAAGTACAATTGTTTATTTTAGATTCTGGGGGGTGACGATAGAGGCTCGGGAAGGCGACGGCAGCCCTGCCTTACTCCTTGGACGATCGATATGCAGCCTTGGCTCCTGTGAAGAGATGGTTGGCGTTGATGAAGAAATGCTCTTCTTGCTCTCCTCGGGTTGCTCTTCTGACTTCTCTCTTTCTCTGTGTATTTTCCTTTTGATTATTAGGGGAGAAGCTCTTTTTGTCTCTCTCCTTCTGGTCGTGTATATCTTTTACAAGGGAATGACACCTTGCTATTTATAATAGTGGGGGCATCATTAGGGTTTGGATGATTACCCATTCCCAAAGTGACGGCGGCCTGATGTATACTCAATCTGGACCATTCGTTTAAGGCGTGAAGGATCTGGCCATAAATGGGGATAGTATTGAATCCTGTGAATGATTAATGCTGATTGCTTTAAATCTTCATGATTGGTTGTGTCAAGCTTGGATCTCTCACCACGTGTCCCATTGGCTTGATTATGAATGACACGACCTGATCTCATTAATTATGAGGATAACATTAAATATGGTTATTGGGATCTGGTGAATTTCTGATTGATCTGCATCCCATAATCACCCTTGCTACCAGCTGTCAAGTCGTGGGGGCCATTGAATCTCTGCCACGTGTCTTAATGGTGGACCCTGTCAGAACCGCATGATATCCATGAACCGCATGAGACAGCGTCTTAGTGAGCCGCATAGGTATAGTGTTTGCGAGCCGCATGGAATGGTTTCTCGGTGAGCCGCATAAGATGATTCTTGCCAGCCGCATGAAGCTGTTCTTCAAGTGAGCCGTATGGGAGTAGCCACGTGGCAATCTCGGATCGTGTCGAAGATTTTCTCCTGTTCCCAAAGAGTCTGTCATTATGACAGGGCCATTATGACACTTCATGTCAGAGCCGTCAGCTGTTAAATCATGGCAGAGCATTAAATAGGGCCATTGCTCGATGGCCAGCTGTGTGAAGGGGTCCCATGGGGACACGTGGCATTGATCGAGCCGTATATCTCTGTTGGTCGTATGTGAGCCGCATGTACTTCTGAACCGCATGCGGCTAGGGGGCTCTTTGAACCGCATAGGACTGTCCCTATGTAAGCCGCATGGACTCTCCTGCAATGAGCCGCATGAGACTAAGAGTCTCTCTGAATCGCATGGGACCACTCCTGTATGAGCCGCATGGGGTTCTCCTGTTCCGAGCCGCATAGATGATATTTTCCATGCTTCTACAATCGTCAGGTTACGTATATCATCGATGGTATTGAGGCGTATCAAAGATCGATATGCGATAACTCGGGGGCACTCTAATTCTATGAATGATGATCGTGCAAGTGTTATTGTTCTGATGGATGCTATGCTTAGGACTTTGATAGAAATAAGTGTGGATGAAAACAAAAGTGTTTTGATGATTACGCGGATGACGACAGCGTCGACATTCTTGTCTTGCGTGAGTGCAACTCTAGCCTCGTATCAGATTTGAGGCGATCGTTCCGTGTGAGCGCTGACAGGGTGATTCATGTCACGGGAATGATCGAACTCAAAAAATCAGGACACGGCAACTTTGATTGTCTCGACTGTTGGTTAGATGTGAAGGAAAATTCGAGGATGTTTGGACTTGCGATTGATGATTGAATAAAACTTGAGGATTGAGTAGGTCCAATTCGCGCATCGAGGATGAATTAGTCTAGACACAAAACAAGAGTTACGCCCCGATGAGAATAATTATTCCGTAGGAGCGTTGCATGGTAATTTCATGCCCACCGTGGGTAGTCGGACTCGTGTGAGATTGGAGCGTGGCATATTGTTAAGTCAGACGACCTTGTGATCGATTATGTGAATTGGAATAGATGACTTAGGGAATATGGAATGTAAAATTTTTGTTAGCGATGAATTGTGTCATAGCGTGCTTGATTTGAGAATGATTGATAGGCAAACTATATCGAACGTGTTTGAAGGGATGACTATGCAAGAGGGTTTGTTGAACGAGCAATATTGATATGTCGTAGAATTGGTTGAACGTAAGTTATTGTAGGATGGCTTTGTTGAATGACTCGGACCCCGTGTGACGAATGTTGGAAAGTGTGTAGGAAATCTATGCTCAATGATTAGAAATCGGAGTGATGCAAGCTTGGGTAGAAAACCCCGTACTATCAATTTGGTTTGACCTGAGGATGGGGTCAGTGTTGATATTGTTGTTTGGGAACTATGATTCCAATACTGACGGATGACCTTAGCCTAAAGACATAGCCTAGCGGTTAGGCAGACTTTCCGGCATGAAGATATAGGAATTGTGGAGGCACTACTAACGAGGCTCGGTTGACATGCACGTATATCAGGGATGCCTGAATAGGTGTACGATCTGACTCGAGTGGTGATGGTGGATTCTCTATCACGAGGCTTGGCTGAAATACATGTATTTTGTGGACGCCTAGAATATATGCACGATCCAACTAAGTGATACGTTGAATCAAGTGAGACTAGAGAAATGGAAAAGGGTGAAGGATTTTGAAATCGTGTTTCAAAGAAAAGATTGGTGGTAGTACGATCATTAGATTGAGACGAACTTAAATATTGGTTGATCGGATGGTTTGCCTAGAACTGAATTGTCCGTGTGCGCGATGAGAGTAAGTTACCTAAGTTGAGATATAGTTGTTTGAGGTAAAAGTTAACCATAGCACCAGCGTGGCTCGAGTTGAAGAAACGCGTAGGAATAGTGTGCGCGAAAGTCCTTTAATGTTGAATCAAGTTATAAGTCGATAAGTGTACTCAGTTAGTTTCGAGGACGAAACTTTTTCTGAGTGGTGTATGATGTAGTGCCCCGTCCCACTTAGTCAATCGGAGGAATCGAAACGTCGACGGCGTTCGGACTTAGCCTTACAACGGTGACTCGAAGACATCACTCGGTCGAGGCGACTCCTCGCTCAGGTGGGGTAGTTTCGATGAACTTGCCTCATCTTAGCCTTCACATAATAAATCGCATGTTTTTAACTTTCACAACTAGGCTTGATAATAAAATAGATGAATCCACATAGATAAGAGAATAATCCCGACGGATCGAATTGAGTTAGAATATGGAAAGGTCTAACGGTCGGCTTAGAGTTGGTGCACTGTGTGCTTTGAAAATGACACTCGATCCTTCGTCCCGTGGCTTGGGAGAAGAAAAAGTTAGTTTTCGCCACAAAGTTAAGAGTTAGCCTAAGTCATAGGCGTCGCTCACATAAAGGCTTCATATAGCATGCACGGTTCCATCGTCCAAGGCTTGGCATAGCCTTGACCCGCCCCATGAGTTAAGTTGCGTCGTACGGCTGCTGGCGTAAGTCTAGACGCCCAAATGACTTGGTCGTTCAAAGTTGATCGCGTGCACGGCACATTCCCCCGATGCGAGGCTTGACGTAATCTTTGCTCGTCAAGTTGTTGCACAATTGAGTTAGACTAAGTTATGCTAGGCGATTGAAGTCTTTTCTAAGAACTGTTCCACGTTTCCTGCGGATGTCTAAATTACTTGGTTCTACGACCATAAGGCCCCTCATATAGAGTATGACTTGGACGGTACTGTGTCGCATAGAGTTTAAGTTGGTTTAAGGCACGATGTACGGACTTAGTGTTTTGATTTCAAGTCGAGTTTAAAAAAAGGGCTATCAAATGGTCGTTCTGAGTTGAGTGAAATGCTAGGGTAACATGGAAGAATGCTCGCGACCGTGGGTCGTCGAGACGGTCTCAAATGATAGAAGTCTTGATATTGGTTTTAAAAGAGATGGTAACACTGGAAGAAGGAAGACTATGTGAGACGTTAGTTTGATTCGAGTCTTGCATGGTCATTGGATAACTTCTCGACAAGGGCGAAAGTTTCCTCGAACGACAACCCGGGGCCACGGGATCATTTCGACCTAGGAGGAAACACGGATATAGTCGAGCTGGGAGTACCACTCAGGTTAGTCGGGGGCTTTCATCGTGGATCGCTACTTGCGCTGAAAGGTATCCCGAATAACAAAGCTATAAGTCCAAAGTATAGCTTGTGGTGCTAGTGACCTCATATAGGTGGGTCGGCACGGGCGGCAATTCGCGTGTGTGCCTTTAGATTGAGTCGGGTTGAATAGGTGCACGATCTGAAGACAATATTTGGGCCTAAGATTTGGCTGCAACGTAGACATCGTGCTTCGGCACGAGATGTGGCATCGGGTCTTAAGTTGTCGGCATTGAGTTGCACAAGTTGGTTTGAGTCGTTGGAGTCTAAGTCCGGAAACCGCCATAAAGCAAAGTTGATTGAGTGACACTAAGTTCACAAGTCTCGATTGGGTCAGTTGGTGATCAGTATGGCAAGGGCCGTGAGGCGACGATATGGTTTAGTCTCACTGAATTGTGAGGCACGGCTTCAATATGGGTTTGTAGCACAGTTACATGGGAATTGGATATTATCGTGTAGTTGCATGCCTGATTATTGGCCGAAGGCAAGCACGACTTGATAGGTTAAAGTTGTTGGCACGAGAAAGATCTAGAGGCAAAGTATGAGTTAATGTTATTGTTGCAAGCACGGGATGGTCTTCAGACACGAAATAGGCCAAGGCGTCTGTCCTAAAACTAATTTTAAGGCAAGACTAGAAAGACAATCAAAAGGGTTAAGTTGCACAAAGTAAAACAAATGTGTTGGTTTTGTATGGGTGGACGAGAAGCTCATTCCACCAGTACAGTTGAGTACTGACACCCACATAGTTTTCATGTGCAGGCACAGGTAGAAGCTCGTGGCGCGGAGCCGCTTGGATGCGTCGAGGCACGGAGTTCCTTGGCGATTCGAAGCGTGCGGCCGCATGGAGTCAAGACTTATAAGGGACATAATGTATGGACATCGCCTCTCCGAAGCATCCGCTGGTTCAAGACTTATATTGAGAGATGAGAGAGAGCTGAGTGACTTGTAATATGAGAAGAGTGAGCTTGAGTGAGCTTGTAATCTTGGCCTTGCGGCCCATTGTAATCCTTGTTTCAATATCAATAAAAATGCATCTTTTGAATGACTTGTGTTTTATTCTAAATTTTTGCTGCTATTATTCAATGTCTCTGCTTGGGACTTCTGTGTGACGACACCATCGCAGCCACTGTAATCGGCCGTTATGGAACCCGCCTTGCACGAGTTCAATCTAGGCTCGTGCGGCATCACGCCTTAGTGAGGACGATCGCTCCTACAGGAGCGGGGCGTGACAATAGTGGCCCGTTGTGGCGCACTCATGATACATATCTTTCTTTGCTTACTAGATAGTGGCCCATCGTGGCGCACTCATGATACATGTCCTTCGTTGCTTACTAGATAGTGGCCCGTCGTGGCACACTCATGATACATGTCCTTCTTTGTTTACATGATAGTGGCCTGTCATGGCGCACTCCCTATTTCTTTATAGTGGCTCGTCGTAGCACACTTCTAGCTTCCAGTTTATTATATTTTCTTGTTGTGGCTTGTTATAGTGCACATTCTTGCTTTTTGTCCAGTCTCGCATGTCTTATTTCTAGGATGGATTCTGCGGAATGCCACACCCAGAATCCAACAAGAAAATGTTAAGGACTAAACAACTAGTTTGATTACCTAGATCATTGGAGACTTTCCCAATTACCTGTTGCCCCTTTGGTCTTGGTCTTATATATATATACATAAGATTTGGAGCTATCTGTCATGATGAGCACTCTTCCAGTATACCGTCGAGTGGGGCACTTCTCTAGGACATGTGTATCTTACTACAGTGTGTCTGCTATACTTGTTTTTCTTTTGGCTTGGATCATTCAGGCAGCAGCAGGAAGGTAACTGGAATTAAATTTCTTAAAAGTGCATATGTTAGTAATTATGATTGTGATAACCCTAGTTAGCTAATGTATAAATCCGTGCTCATTGCTTGGCCATGATTGTTGTATGGAGTCTAGTCTAGTCTAGTTTTGTCTAGGCAGTGTCCGGATTTGTTTATTTCAGTACATCTTTGTTTATGCTTTACTTTTGCAGATAAATGATTAGAAACTAAAGTTCTGTTCAGGAGAAGGGTTATAACCCCGATCCTTGTTTGGTTTACGGGTTGTAACTTGGGTTCCGGAATAGTTTATAAGTCATCTTATCATTTATCGTTCTATATAGATCTAACATGCTCACATGTCCAAGTTATCTAACATGCTTACATGTCCAAGTTATCTAACATGCTCACATGTCCCAGTTATCATACAAGCTCACATATTCAGTTTATCTCACATCTTCACATGCTTTCGTTTAATTCACATGTCCACAGTTTACATCATATCACATGTCGTTTACTTTATGCTACATGTTGCTTTACTTATTGTCTTTTCTATTCTCGGGATAAGTGCATTGGTAACGCACGAGTCTCGATTTGCTTTTACTTATTTCTGTCTCTATCTGTTGCTATATTAGTTATTGCTAGTTTTAGTTCATAGTTTGGCTTCCTTTGTGGTACTTGCTTGTCACGCCCCAGAACCAGAATACTGGAGAGCGGGGGCGAACATAGCCAGCTACATATATTAGAGTGCAATCAACCCCAGTATACGGTCACGGCTGTCTAGATACGTGAGGGTTTAACTACAAGCCATCAGTCTCTTATGGTCATGAACAAGCCTATTGTCTCAATCTCAAGCAAGTAATAGCAGTTACAAGATGTCAGAGCACCAAATATACAATAATAAGGCATCCCATATATTACATATTTAGATGATCATGAAGCTAGTCATACAAATGTGGAGACTAGCAAGAGTTTCAGTCATACATGATCAACCTTAGGATTTGTTAATCATGCTACAGCACGTAGGCAAATAGTAAGTAAAGTACAATCGAGCTAACACGTGCTCATCGGCTAAACGCCTCAAAAGAATACATTTACAATAGAGTGGGAGAGCAAAAATAAAACCCACTCGTTGTCAGGGTTACGCCTGGTGGTCACCATCTGGCGGGAAGGTAGGAAGATCCTCTGGAGCTGCTCCGGTATCTGGCCATGCAAAACCAGCTGGGTCAGATCCCAGAAAGAGCAGGTGCCACAAAGGAGGCTTCACTTAAGAACTAAAACCAGCATATCAGATCATAAAATAAGGAAGTTAATAATAAGACATGAGATCTAAAAAGGGCAATAAATATCAAGAGAATGAGAAATTATTCTGATCAGTTATTGATAAAATAAGCATAAGCAATCATGTCCCGAAGTAACCAGGTACAGGAACAAGACAAGGCTTGGACTGGTCAGACTCCATTCAACATTCACGACCAAGCAATAAGTACGGCTTGATACTTTAACTAACTAGGGTTATCACAGGCCTAGTTACTAGCAAGATGCAATGAAATGTTCCAACAGCCACAAGCCCTGCAGACCATCCAGGTTATCCAGATGAAATTAGGGGTTGAGTTCATGTGGGTACATCGTCCAAGAAACGCATGTATCCTTAGGTAGCTTGGAGGGTGCAACACATGACAGTGTGTTGGAAATGTGCCCTACTCGACGGCAGGCTACAAATCCCATGATGGGGCATCCAGATAACGGGATTGCCTGTAGCTGGAAAATCTCTTCATGACTACTGGATTATTCTAGTTATTTTAGCCTTAGTCAGTTTCAGTAGGTACCCCTGACCGTGGTACTCAGGGGTCCATGCCCTAGACATGATGCAAGACAATACTGGTTTACTTGTACAAACACAATCGTCCATGGTGCCCAAGCCATTCATTCTTGTCATATCATGCTAGCCGTCGCAACAGCATTCAATAGTTCTCATCATGCTTACTTGTCATATCATGCCATGTCATGCCATGTCAAATTACTTGTTATACCATGTCGTATACCAATTCATGATTATCAATTTCATGACAAAGGTACAAGAACATAAAGGTCAAGCGGGGTACACCAAGGGGCTTAAAGTCTCTACGTTAGCGAAACTATGCTAGGCCAAGGGGCCCCGAGCGTAAAAATAGCTCTACGCGGGCAAGACCAAGGAAAGACAGCTCTACGCGAGCGGAGC
This sequence comes from Iris pallida, assembly GCA_029216955.1. NCBI lineage: Eukaryota > Viridiplantae > Streptophyta > Magnoliopsida > Asparagales > Iridaceae > Iris > Iris pallida. The sequence continues at coordinate 23,244 of JANAVB010015159.1, read as the reverse complement.
TGCACGCGAGCGAGATCCTACGTGAGCGGGAGGGTCTACGCGGGCAAGACTCTACGCGAGCGAGAATACACACAAGCGAGACTCTACGCAAGCGGGGCTGCACGCGAGCGAGGCTCTACGCGAGCGAGACTCTACGCAAGCGAGACCCTACGCGTAGAGTTCGGATGAACTCCGTGTAGAACAGATTACGCTAGCACGTAACACGTGTGCGTAAAGGGGAAAACACTACGCGGGCACATAATCATATGTGCGTAAAGGGGAAAACACTATGCGGGCACATAATCACGTGTGCGTAAAGGCTTTGTCTTCTCCCCAAGGCCGAGACAAGCAGCCATGGGACTCAAGAACTCAAGAAATCCTATCTCGGCCAAGACTTGATGAAATCCAACCATTCAAATGCCAAACTTGCGTAAAATCAAAATTACTACTTCATGGAACTCTCAGTATCCGGAAATAACCAAGTTTAGTAGATCAAAACCAAGAAGATTCGAAAATACAATAAACTTAGATCTACAAGAAATAAACCATGGAAATTGAAAATGCTAAGTACTGAAGTGTCTTAGAATCTTGTGAGAAAGACAATGGAACAACAAAAATGGAGTTCATCCATGAAGCAAGTTGTACTTGCCTACTGTGGGTGTTCGGTGGAGAAGGAAATGAGGAAGAAGAAGAGGAGTTAATGAAAAATGAATGAGGAGAGAGAAGGGTTGTTGGGTTAATAAATGGGGGATGGTAGTAGGTAGGGGTTTGCATACTAACCCAAACCGAGCCAAACCAAGCCGAACCCAGCCGATCCCGATGCATGCCAAAGCCAAAATAGACCCCACGAACCATAAAATGCTAACTAATCCAAGGCTTGCCAGCCTGGACAAGTCAAAATACGGATCCGAGATACGTACATGTATACCAAAATACGTATAACGAAATCCGAGGGTGACAACTCTACCCACCTAAAAAGAATTCTGTCCTCAAAATTTAATAAAGAGGCTAGAGATGTCGAGCAAGTTATACTAATCACAGGCAAGCTATAACTAGGCAATCAATCAAGCAATCATTCATACAAGCATTGAAGTTGAAGGCATAAGAATACATTATACCTTACGAGTCAAGCAAGTCGGGATATCGCGATCGGATATCATCCTCACGCTCCCACGTTGACTCACCCAAAGAGTGATGACCCCAAGCAATACGGACTAACTTGATAGTCTTGTTCTTGAGTATCTTCTCTCTTCGGTCCAATATAGATACGGGTCTCTCCTCATACGAAAGGTTGGCACCAACAACCAATTCTGAATGATCAAGGACATGACTCAGATCCGGGATACACCATCGCAATTGGGATACATGGAAGACATCATGCACCTCATGTAATGACGGCGGAAGAGCGAGACAATAGGACACATCATCTACTCGCTCTAGAATGTCGAATGGCCTGATATACCTAGGACTAAGCTTTCCCTGTACGTCGAAATGAATGACGCCACGGGTAGGCGAGATCCTAAGGAATACATGGTCACTGACAGAAAATTCAAGGGGTCGCGGATGAGAATCGGCCCAATGACGCTGGCGATCTAGTGCAACTCGAAGATGATCTCTGACTTGCCTGACCACCTCAATAGTCCGTGTGATCATTTCTGGACTAAGTATCTGCCTCTCGCCTATATCATCCCATGCTAACGGAGTTCTGTACTTCTTGACATACAAGGCCTCAAAGGGTGCCATCTGAATACTGACCTAGAAACTGTTGTTATAAGAGAACTCTACGAGATGCAGGTGATCTTCCCACGAACCACCGAAGTCGAGTGTACATGACCGCAACATATCTTCAAGAGTCTGGATCGTGCATTCTGACTGACCATCCATCTGCGAATGATAAGCTGAACTGAACTTGAGACGAGTCCACAAACTTTTCTGAAGACTCCGCCAAAAGTGCGATGTGAATCTTGAATCTCTGTCGGATACAATACTGACTGGTACTCCATGCAACTTGACTATCTGCCTGAGGTACATCTCTGTAAGCTGATCCGTCCACTGACCAACCCTGAAAGGAAGAAAATGAGCTACCTTGGTGAGTCTGTTGACTATAACCCAGATAACATCTCTCCCAGCTGGGGATCTAGGTAATCCAGTTACAAAATCCATGGTAATGTGATCCCATTTCTATTCTGGGATCAGTAAAGGTTAAAGAAGTCCAGCAGATCTCTGATGTTTAGTTTTAACTTGTTGGCAAACAAAACATCGAGAGACAAACCGGGCTATCTCTCTCTTCATGCCATTTCACCAAAAATGTTGTCGGATATCACGATACATCTTCGTACCGCCCGGATGAATCGAATACTGAGAACTGTGAGCTTCTTCCATGATCTCATGTCTGATGCCACCACTAGGTACACAAAGATGCCTCCCATATCGAAGTGTACCATCCTCATGGATACATAACTCTGGCCTTCGTCCTGCTGCACATTCTGTCCTAAGCCGCTGAAGCTTAGAATCTGATGACTGAGCTAACTTGATCCTCTCAACTACACTGGACTGAACTTGCATACTGGCCATCAATTCCACATGGGTAGGAAGGACAACTTCTATACCCATCTTCTGAAGATCTGCTAACAACTCTGGTTGTGTTGTTAGAAAATAAACTCCGGCTCTTCTGTCCAATGCGTCTGCAACAACGTTGGCCTTCCCAGGATGATACTGCAGGTTGATGTCATAATCCACAAGTAGCTCTAGCCATCTCCTCTAACGCATGTTAAGATCCTTCTGAGTGAACACATACTTCAGGCTCTTGTGGTCGGTGAAAATCTCTACCCTATCTCCGTACAAGTAGTATCTCCAAAGCTTAAGTGCAAACACTACTGCTTCCAGCTCCAAGTCGTGGGTCGGGTAATTCCTCTCATGATCACGAAGTTGACGTGACGTATAAGCTATTACCTTCCCATGCTGCATCAAAACACATCCTAAAGCTCTGCCTGAAGTATTACAATATACTGAGAATCCTCTGGTCCCATCTGGAAGCGTGAGAATGGGTGCCGTCATCAAGCCTCGCTTCAACTTCTCAAAAGAATCCTGACATTCTGTTTTTCAAGCAAACTGCACATCCTTGCGGGTCAACTGGGTCATAGGTGCTGAAATCCGTGCAAAGTCTGAAATAAATCGCCGGTAGTAGCCGGCCAAGCCAAGAAAACTGTGAACTTCTGCAACTGTGCTGGGTACCTGCCACGTCTCAATATCCACAATCTTCTGGAGATCCACTTCTACTCCACCTATGGTGATGATATGACCCAAGTATGAAATGTGATCGAGCCAGAACTCGCATTTACTGAACTTTACATATAACTGGTATTCTCAGAGAATCTAGAGGACGACTCTGAGATGCTGCTCGTGCTCCACTTTATTCATGCTGTAGACCAGGATGTTGTCTATGAACACAATCATGAACTGATCCAAATAAGGCATGAAGATATGATTCATGAGGTCCATGAATACAGCCGGCGCATTGGTTGCTCCAAAGGGCATAACAAGGAACTCCCGATGCCCATACCTGGATCTAAATGCCGTCTTCGGGATGTCCTGCTCTTTGACTCTGATCTGGTGGTATCCTGACCGTAAGTCAATCTTCGAAAATACGGACGCCCCTTTGAGTTGATCAAACAAGTCATCTATCCTCGGAAGAGGGTATCTGTTCTTGATTGTCACTGAGTTCAAGGTACGATAGTCAACACATAATCTGGATATACCATCCTTCTTTTTTACAAGAAGCGTCGGGGCTGCCCAAGGCGATCCACTAGCACGGATGAATCCCTTGGTCCTGAGTTCTTCAATAATCTTATACAAGATCTCCAATTCTGACGGCGCCATCCGGTAGACTCTCTCTGACACTGGTGCTGTTTCGGGGATCAAGTCTATGGTGAACTCGATCTCTCTCTCTGGTGGCATACCTGGAAGCTCCTCGGGGAAAACATCGGGAAACTCTTCTACAACTCTGGGAAATCGAACTGCCGCTGCAACTGTCTTCCAAAAAACTGGAGGAGAAGGTTCTACTCCGCCTCGAAAAATGAAAACTTTGGCTCACCAGGAATACTAAAAATAATCTTGCCGATATGGCAATCTATTCTAGCATACTGGTCCCTCAAACAATCCATCCCCAAGACCATATCATAATCGACCATCGAGAATTCTATCAACCTAGCGGGAAACTCTCTACCACCAACTACGATCCGACACGAGGAAAACACTCTATCTACTCCCACAAGTCCATTACCAGTAAGTATATTGAGCCTTACTAATAATGACTCGGGCTCCAATCCTATCCGTGTCGCAAATCGTGCAGACATAAATGAATGCGATGCACCAGAATCAAATAATGCTGATGCTGGGAAGGAGTTGACGAGAATAGTACCTGCCACCACCTCACCTGATGCTAACTCCTCCTCCATGGTCAAAGCCATCACTTGACCTTGCCCTCTGTGTGCTGGTCCCCTCTGCTGGAAACCTCTCTGGCAGTTCTGGATCTGAGCTTGGACTTGTGCATACTGCTGGAGGTTCTGCTGCTAAAATGCTTGGGCTTGAGGCGATAAGGGCCTCGAAAACGGGTATTGTTGCTGATGCTGGACTGATACTGGGGCTGGCCCCCTAACCGAGGGACTAAAAAAGGTTGAAGAAGATGAACTCCCCCTATTCGGGCAGTTCCCAACCCTGTGGTCCGGTGCCCCAAAAACCAAGCACAAACCCTGTACTCTGCGACACTCTGACACCACGTGCCATGGCTTCCCATAATGAGTGCAACCCATTGTGGAAGACTGTTGCTGTTAGGGATCTGCTGGGGTCGAATGCTGAATCGACGTAATGGAAGTCGCCCGCCTCAGAGCTCCAATGGTTAAAGCCCTAGCTGCCGGGGCTGGTGCTGAAGACTGGTTCATCTGGCCGTGAGACTGCTTCCAACTCCCGGTCCGGTCCATAATCCTCTGGGAGGTATACTCATGCCTCCTGGCTGCTCTCAACACTGCATCGAAAGTCTGATGCTCAAACTGCTCCACCGCCAATAAAATCTCCAGATGGAGTCCCTGCTGGAACTGCTGAGCTCTGTCGAACTCGGTTGCCACCAAGGTGGGAGTAAACTGACTAAGCCTGGAAAACTCGGTCGTATATCCATCGACCGTCCTGTCCATCTGCTTCAAATTAGTGAACCTCGTCTGTAGGTCATACCGAGCCATAGCGTCAAAGTAATTGGTCTGAAATCTCTCACGAAATACTGTCCAGGCAATAGGTACCACTAATCCAACAGCCTGTGCCGCCCACCAGCTGCAGGCTAGATCCAATAACTACAGGCATACCACGGCCACCTTCTCACCTTCTGGGGTCCTGGCTGCTTCTAGAATAACCTCAGTGTCCTGTGGCCAAGCGTCTGCGGCAATAGCATCTTCGTTGCCATCGAAGAAAGGAGGGTTCAAGCGCTTGAAGCTATTGGCCGCACTGTTACCTCTGCTCATAGCATCTTGTACTATCTAGTGTAATGCATCACCTCGACGATCCTGTGATGCAAGCAACTCCCTGATGAGTCCAACCAAGACTTCATCATCCTGCCTTGCAGGCTGGGCTGGCTGTACTGGAGGTTCTGGACCTTCGGGAAGCATGACTCGGGAAGCTGCTTCTGAGTGCTGAGCTTGATCCTCTTATTGCGGGGGTACTCGTTAGGCTCCTTCCGGCTGATTGGTAGGACCAGGAGCAATGCCGCTGAAGAAGATGACACAGGAACAACAAGGAAGGACCAGGACAGATCAAGATACAAGCATGTGGTCAGGTCAAGATTTTAGGAATTTAGAGGAAACGAGCAGAGATCAAGGGCGAGTGTTGATTGAGACATCTATTCGGTAAACCCTCACATATCTTGATTCACAAGACCTGCATGGGCCACCACTTAAACCGTGTCACGCCCCAGAACCAGAATACTGGAGAGCGGGGGCGGACACAGCCAGCTACGTATATTGAAGTACAACCCACCTCGTTATACGGTTACGGCTGTCTAGATATGTGAGGGTTTAACTACAAGCCATCAGTCTCTTATGGTCATGAACAAGCCTATTGTCTTAATCTCAAGCAAGTAATAGCAGTTACAAGATGTCAGAGCACCAAATATACAATAGTAAGGCATCCCATACATTATATATTTGGATGATCATGAAGCTAGTCATACAAATATAGAGACTAGTAAGAGTTTCAGTCATACATGATCAACCCTAGGATTTGTTAATCATGCTACAGCCCGTAGGCAGACAGTAATTAAAGTGTAATCGAGCAAACACGTGCTCGTCGGCTAAACGCCTCAAAAGAATACTTTTACAATAGAGTGGAAGAGCAAAAATAAAACCCGTTCGTTGCCAGGGTTACGCCTGGTGGTCACCATCTGGCGAAAAGGTAGGGAGATACTCTGGAGCTGCTCCGGTATCTGGCTATGCAAAACCAGCTGGGTCAGATCCCAGAAAGAGCAGGTGCCACAAAGGAGGCTTCACTTAAGAACTAAAACCAGCATATCAGGTCATAAAATAAGAAAGTTAATAATAAGATATGAGATCTAAATAGGGCAATAAATATCGAGAGAATGATAATTATTTCGATCAGTTATTGATAAAATAAGCATAAGCAATCATGTCCCGAAGTAACCAGGTACTGGAACAAGACAAGGCGTGGACTGGTTAGACTCCATCCAACATTCACGGCCAAGCAATAAGTACGGCTTGATACTTTAACTAACTAGGGTTATCACAGACCTAGTTACTAGCAAGATGCAATGAGATGTTCCAACAGCCACAAGCCCTGCAGACCATCCAGGTTATCCAGACGAAATTAGGAGTTGAGTTCATATGGGTACATCGTCCAAGAAACGCATGTACCCTTAGGTAGCTTAGAGGGTGCAACACATGACAGTGTACTGAAAATGTGCCCTACTCGACGGCAGGCTACAAATCCCATGATGGGGCATCCAGATAATAGGATTACCTGTAGCTGGAAAATTTCTTCATGACTACTGGATTATTCTAGTTATTTTAGCCTTAGTCAGTTTCAGTAGGTACCCCTGACCGTGGTACTCAGGGGTTCCTGTCCTAGATATGATACAAGACAATACTAGTTCACTTGTACAAACACAATCGTCCATGGTGTCCAAGCCATTCATTCTTGTCATGTCATGCTAGCCGTCGCAACAGCATTCAATAGTTCTCATCATGCTTACTTGTCATATCATGCCATGTCATGCCACGTCAAATTACTTGTTATACCATTCCGTGTACCAATTTGTGATTATCAATTTCATGACAAAGGTACAAGAACATAAAGGACAAGTGGGGTACACCAAGGGGCTCAAAGTCACTACGCTAGTAAAACTACACTAGGCTAAGGGGCCACGAGCATAAAAATAGCTTTATGCGGGCAAGACCAAGAAAAGACAGCTCTATGCGAGCGGGGCTCCACGCGAGCGAGACTCTACGCGAGCGAGAGTACACGCAAGCGAGACTCTATGCGAGCGAGGCTGTACGCAAGCGAGACTTCATGCCAGCGGGGCTATACGCGAGCGAGACTCTACGTGAGCGGGACTGCACGCGAGCGAGACCCTACGCAAGCGGGGCTGCACGTGAGCGAGACTCTACGCGAGCGAGACCCTACGTATAGAGTTCGGATAAATTTCGCATAGAACAGATTACGCTATCACGTAACACATGTGCGTAAAGGGGAAAACACTACGTGGGCACGTAATCACGTGTGCGTAGGGCACGTAATCACGTGTGCGTAAAGGGGAAAACACTATGCGGGCACGTAATCACGTGTGCATAAAGGCTTCGTCTTCTCTCCAAGGTCGAGACAAGCAGCCATGGGACTCAAGAACTCAAGAAACCATATCTCGGCCAAGACTTGATGAAATCCAACCATTCAAAAGCCAAACTTGCGTAAAATCTAAATTCCTACTTCATAGAACTCTCAGTCTTCGAAAACAACCAAGTTTAGTAGATCAAAACCAAAAAGATTCGAAAATGCAACAAACTTAGATCTACAAGAAATAAACCATGTAAATTAAAAATACTAAGTACTGAAGTATCTTAGAATCTCGTGAGGAAGACAATAGAACAACAAAAATAGAGTTCATCCATGAAGCAAGTTGCACTTGCCTACTATGGGTGTTCGGTGGAGAAGGAAATGAGGAAGAAGAAGAGGAGTTAATGAGAAATGAATGAGGAGAGAGAAGGGTTGTTGGGTTAATAAATGGGGGATGGTGGTAGGTAGGAGTTTGCATACAAACCCAAACCGAGCCAAACCAAGCCGAACCCAGCCGAACCCGATGCATGCCAAAGCCAAAATATACCACACGAACCATGAAATGCTAACTAACACAAGTCTAGCCAGCCTGGATAAGTCGAAATACGGGTCCGAGATATGTATACGTATACCAAAATACGTATAACGAAATCCGAGGGTGACATTGCTATTAGGGGCCTGACACCACTAGTTTTATTTGGCCAGATATGGTAGAGATGCCTGAGGATCTTCCGTACCTTCTACTCGTTGGTGATTACCCAGAGCATTAGAGTACCTGAGTGGGTTCCTTCCTTTTGCCCACTAGTTATGTACATTATTCTTTTGAGGCTTTTCGCCACCAAGCACTTGTTTAGCTCGTGCTTGGACATGACATTTAGTCTATGGGCTAGAACATGATTTGCATTATTCTAGACTATAGCTAGAGCTTATCATGTATGACTATTACTCTTGCTAGTCTTCACTCTGTATTACTAGCTTCATGATCATTGATATATGATAGTTTGGGATGCTTTACTATTTTATATTCCAGTTGATTTTATTTTTTGTACATTTTTTACTGCCTGTGATTGAGATACGTAGGATTTTTTGACCTAGGATCGAGTAGTAACCCTTATGTCTATACAGCTTATACATTATTTCGGAGTACTGGAGTACTTTGGTATACGTAGCTGGCCTGGTCCGTCCCTACTTGCCAGTATTCTGGTTCTGGGGCATGACAATACGGGACCAGAAAAATGACACGGTCCTGTTGGCATAAGTTTCGCCTCGAGATGACGAACGTGCACGATGTAATTTACTAATTTGCAATGGGCCCGATACGGGGCATCTCGACGGATACGCCTCGATTTCGTCGCACACGCAAAACGAAATCGAGTTTCGTCGAATCCCACACGTCCGCAACATCCGTACGCACCTTTTGATGCTTACGGGTTGTGACCACGTCGCCTGGTTTGTCTGGACGAACGTCGTATCGGTGAGTTTTATTGAATTTCACACTGTTTTAAAAACTATTTTTGTTCATTTTGAAAATCAAATCACTGTGTACCTTCTTAATGAAACCAGGATCTATAAAAAGGGTTTTACTGTCACATATGTTGTCTAAATGATGGTTTAATTATTTTTGAAATGTGTCCATGGATTGACAAAAAGTTGTCTTCCAAGATAGGGGCCTCGCTCGAGTTTTCTGTTCAAAGTTGAACAGATTTTCATGATTTTTGTATCGATTTCTTGTCGAATACAATCCGTTTAGTTTCTAACTAATTGATCGTGATTCTACATGGTTAGGTTATAATTATACCGGAAAAGATGGCTTTAAGAATGATGGAGCTCCCCCGGGCCCCGTCACCTCCGCGTTCGGCCCCCCTGCTATGTTGGCCCCGACTGCCCCCGGCCACCCCCTGCCGTCCCCCTCCCCGGCTGCCTGGCATCGCAGTTGGAACTTCCCCCTCCTCCCCGGGAACAGCCTCCTCCATCTCGGGATCCGTCCCCAAAGTTTTCCGCCCATACCATTCGAATTTCGAACTTCCTCCTCCCACCCTCGAAGAATCGGGGGAGTGCACGCGTGCCTCGTGGGACGGCTGCTGTTATGCGCCCACCCAGCCCGCGTTCCTTCATGCGCCGCCCGATCCTCCCAAGAGGGATCATGCGCCCCCAGCTCCTCCATTCGTCGCCCATGCTTCCACTTCGAGCTCGGGCCACCATGCGCCCGCTCCTACCGTAGGGGACTATGTGCCCTCCGTCCACTCCTTTGGCACCCAGGCGTACTTTCTGAGGATTTCCTCGCTCCTAACCTCCATCTTCGGCGCCCATGCGCCCACCACGAGCCCGAGCCGCTATGCGCCCACAGCACCCGTGGGGGTCTACGCGCCCACCGTCCCCCTCTCTGGTGCCCATGCGCACTCCCCGAGCTAGGATCGCTCTGCCTTCTCCGTCGCATGCGCCCACTTCTCGGGAGCCCGGCCGATCTCATGTGCCCCCCGGGCAGTCATGCGCCATCCCCGGCTCTCGGCCGCATGCGCCATCCTCATCTCTCCCTCTTTTTGCATGCGCCCTCTCCCGGGGGCTTCCGGAGCCGCATGCGCTCGCAGCAGGAGGTCTCGTGCCCCCTAACCTGGGCGCCGCTGTCGCAGGGACTTCATCCTGTACCACGACTCTGTCTTACGCTGAGGTATTGTGCCCAGATAGAGGGTCACATCTCCCCCTCCACTCAGAGGCCCCCGAACTCCTGGACATCATAATCCCGGCCCCCTCCGACGGCCATACCATTCGAGTACCTTTCTCCAATAAAGAGATAACCTCTTTAGCGGCTGGCTTCGCGAAAACTCTCGTCCTGAAATTCCCCTCGGGGTGTCCAAAGCCCTCCAAAGCCCAAGAGGTCATCGCAGGCTGGGGCCTCTCCTCCGCTTACAGTCTTCCCGCTAGACCCAAAGCACATGTACCTCTACCTCTCCTCCGACTCGGACTACACCAAAGTATGGGCCAAAGGATCCACCACCATTGACGCTCACAGCGCCAAAATTGTCAAATGGTCCCCCAGCTTCAATCCTAAAGTCAATTCATCTATCATCTCGACGTGGATCACCCTCCCTAACCTCCCCCTAGTATGCTTCACCCCCACCGCTCTGAAGAGAATCGCCATCTCTTTCGGGTCGCTAGTGGCCATTGCAGAAGAAACACGCAATCTCACCAAAGGGAACTTTGCCAAAATTTACGTAGAACTCGACCTTGCAACATATTCCCCCACCCATATTGAGATCGAGCTCGGGAACCGAACGATTATCCAGGACCTGGTGTATGACAACAGCATCATTTTTTGCAAATATTATCAGATCCGGGGATAACCCACCAAGTTGTGCTTTAGAGCACATCCGAATCTAAAGAAGAAACCCACCAGAAAGGCGCACACCCCGAAGGAGACCCTCTCCACCCCCTCCGATCTGATCCTCCCCCATCCTAAGAAACACTCCCACTTCGAAGACAACGACGCCATCCCCAGCCCCCGTGCCCCCCTCCCCCCCCCCCCCCCCGTCAAACAATGCCAAAGCTCCCAACGAGCCTCCGACCATCATTCTCAACAACCGTTTCGACATCCTCACATCGTCCTCCTCTGCCAACATCCTAGAGAGTCCTCCTTCTGGCGCGATCTTTCCCGTAGTGAGATAGAGAGAGAAAGCCCAGCTTGTCCTGATTCTTTACCCAGCCCTCACCAGCATAGTAGAATCTCCTCTAATCTCCGGTACAGCCCCCACGGCAGACCAGGACAACCTATGCCTCGTCCTAGCCGACAGGCTGCAGCAAGCTCGAGAAGCTGGATTCCTCGATCCCAGCAACCCCCTCTGCGCTCTGGCAGACATCGATGTCGTGGAAGCCACCCAGCCAGAGGTGCCGGGCAACTCAACAAACATGGCAGACTTTGAAGACGCGGAAGCCACCAAGCCAGAGGAGCAGGGTAACTCAACAAACAGATCGTCCGCTACGACGCCCGGCCCCTCCAAAGTGATCTCCAGACACCACAAATTCTTCCACAATAAAAAAAAACAAGACTCACAGCCAACGCCCATGACCACGAGGTCAGCCACAAAGCACAACAACCTCCCCCCACTCATCCTAATGCTTAACATCCTATCATGGAACGTTAGAGGGCTGGCCAATAAACCCACCTTGACCAGATTACTCAGCCTCAAGAAGATCAACCAAATAGACATCTTAGTCATCATCGAACCAAAAATCCCTCATAGAAAGCTTAAATCCATCCAGCTGTATCTCGGATTCCCGGCTGCAGTCGTCGGCTGCAATGATATCTGGATCCTCTTCGCCATCGAATGCAAATTCGACACCGTCCATGACTCCAAATAGGCTCTCTCTTGCTAGGTCGAACAACACTCCCTTCAATCCCGAACCCTCCTCTCTGCCGTCCACGGCAGCTGCAACATCCACGAGCGCAAGCTGCTCTGGAATACTCTGACGGACACGTACCTCCTCCTCAACAACCTCCCGTAGCTTTGCATCGACGACTTTAACACGATCTCGAGCAGAGATGAGAAGTCCGGGGGCCGCCCTCCTCCTCAGCAAGCCATGAATGTCTTCAACACCTTTATCTGTAATGAACACTTGTCCCCTCTCCCCTTCTCTGGGAACGCATTCACCTGGTGCAACACGAAGGAAGGCAACCGTAGACAATACTCTCATCTCGATCGCGTGCTCGTCGACAATCGATGGTCAGACATGGGTCTCATCTCAAATATCTCCCACTTCAATACCACAGAATTTGACCACTCCCCCCTCCTGATCGAGTTAGCAGCAATTCTAACCTTATCAAGAAACCTTTCAGATTATTGGAATTCTGGAGCCACCACCCTCAATTTTGCAACATCGTGGCCTCCGCCTGGGGATCCACTAGCAACCTCGACCCCCTCGCTCGAGTGGCAGACAAACTCAAAGCGAACAGACGCGCGCTTTCGTCCTAGAGCAGAAGTGCTTTTGGCAACATTTTCCAGGCTATCAAGACGACATAGGACGACGTCACTCGGGATGAGGCCTAGTACGCCTCGACCAGCTCGCCAAAAAATTGTGCCACGCTCAACCTCGCCAGAGCCCTCCTCAAATCTTGGCTGAAGGTCGTAACTGAATTCTGGAAACAGAAATCCAGACTTACCTGGGATGTCGAAGGGGTTAGAAACTCCAGCCTTTTTCATTCTTACGTCAATGGCCGCAGGCAACAGCTTATCCTGCACTAAATTACCGACGACAGCGGTACCGTTCTCAAAGACCATAGGAACATCCATACGGCAGCGACCAATTTCTACACCAAACTCTTCGCTAAAGAGTTCATCGCTAAGGACGAGGACTTCCTGGCCAAGATCCCCAACCTGATCAGCACCCGTAAGAACGATCAACTCCTGACCCCCCATCCGCGGATGAAGTTAAAGCCGCGGTGTGGTCCCTCGACGTGCACAGCGCTCCCGGACACGACGGCTTCTCTTGCATGTTATTTCGATCCTGCTGGGACATCATTGAGCACGACCTCCTCGAGGCCGCGGTCGCCTTTTTCCAAGGCGCTAGCTACCTCAACGCCATCTCCAGCACAAACCTCATTCTCATCCCCAAAAAACACAACCCGGAGACCTTCAAAGACTTTCGACCCATCAGCTTATGCACCTTCACCAATAAAATCATCGCGAAGATCATCGCCACCCGTATGGTAGCCCTCCTTCCCAAGATCATCTCCGAAGAGCAAAGTGGCTTTGTCTCGGGTCGGAACATCACCGACAACATCCTTCTAGCGCAGGTAATAATTACCTGCATGAAATTCCTAGCCAGGGGGGAACGTCGCCATCAAGCTTGACATGGAGAAAGCCTATGACCGCTTGGACTGGCAGTTCATGATTTGGGTTTTCAGGGCCTTCAAATTCTCCAAAATTTGGATAGACGTCATATTCAGATCCATAAGCAACTCTCGATTTTCTACTGTCATAAACAGGCAAGCTGCGGATTTTTTCAAATCCAGCAGAGGGGTCAGACAGGACGACCCCCTATCAGCCACCATCTTCATCATAGCCGCAGACGCGATCAGCAGGAACCTCAATAACATGTCCAACATTCCTAGATTCAACCACTTCCACCCCACCACCGGTTGCCCTAGCTTTGATCACACACCTGGTATACGCAGATGACAACCTCATCTTCTCCTCCGATGCTATCGGGTCGGTCGAGGTGGTCCACCGCACTCTAGAGAATTATACCAGATGCTCGGGGCAGCAAGTTAACACCAACAAAAGCGTCATCTACACCCACCATAAAACTGACAAGATCCACTCGAAAACCCTATCCAACATGACCTCTTTTGCCACCGCATACCCACCATTCTGTTACTTAGGTTACCCACTGGTGTACGAAAAAGCGACTCTGGCATCTTCATGGACCTGGTGAGCAAAATCAAGAAAAAAAAGTCGAAGGCTGGCACAATGCGACCCTATCCCTTGGCGGTAAGATGATCCTGATCAAGCATGTTCTATCCTCCATCCTCATCGACACCCTGGCCGTCTGTTCCTCCCTAAGAAGGTATTATCCTTATTGGAATCCCTCTTCTCCGAATTCTTCTGGGGCCACTCCGAAGGAAGGGACAAGCACCACTGGGCCTGTAGCTCCCCTTTCCAAAATTTTTTTAAATTATTATTTTTGTATTATTTACTTGATTTAGATGGAGATATTCAGAAATAGTGGTACAATTTTCGGGAGCCAAAAAAATGGGGTGTGTACGATACGTTCACCAAAACTACTATTGATTTATTTATTTTGTTAAGAGCATCATTATTATTAATGTTGTTGTTGTATTATTGTTAAATAAAATCAAAGGTTACAAGTGTTTATATGGGCCACAACCTTGGCCATTTAGAAACAAAATCCTACTAGGAATATAAACCCAATTGCTAAAGGTCTCAAGATTGACCCAACATGGTAGAGTTTCCAAATGAACAAATTGGAACCGGTTCTCCATTTCGTGCCCATCACATGCTTATATGATGTCTCCACTCAAGGTTCAATACTTCAATTCATGTGTGTGGTTCACACATGCAAAACCATGTGGGAGCCGATTCATGATCTGATGGTAATAATTAGTAAAGGCAACTTGCTTTCATTGTTATTAATTAGCTCTATTAATGTCCACTTGCATTATGAGTACGGTTTATAATGAGGTGCACATGAACTTAGTTTCTTATAAATCCCAGCCCGTGCCCTCCATAAAACAGCTGAAGCCCGACCCAGGCACCCTGTATTTTCCAGCCCAAGCCTACACGTTCTCCTTACCATTTTTCCTATAAATAGTTGCGTACGTACAATAGCAAGATATCTCAAAACCCTAGCCTCCACTTTTGTTAGCCGCCATCTTCAGACTACACCTTCCTCCTCCACGTTCTCCTCCCTCGGAGCTTCGGCGAGGCTCGTGTAGGAGCGTAGACGCGGCATCTCGTCCGACACATCTACGTTCGACCGGTTCAACGGAGCGGAGGTTGGAGCTTTGTGGCTTGACTGGATCGGTTTCCCCACGACGTGATCGACGCATTCCACCGGAAACCGTGCGCAAGTTCGACAGCGACATCAGCAGACACACCGCCAGACTATGCAGGGACCGTTGCCGTCCTTTAGTGCCCCTGTCGAAGACCAAGGAACCAGTGGCGCCATCATCCTGGATCCCGACGTAGCTGCGTCACCCCCGCTTCTTCGCCATCGACCCTTGCCGAGATGTTATCGTTTGCTCAAACGAAGACGCTGGCAGCCACCGCTGCGTGCAGTTCTACCGACGTGTCACGTGAACACATATATCCGACGTTGCCGAAGATTGTAGGGTGCAGCCGCAGCGTACACCATAGGCAACTACCGAAATTATTCGTTCCTTAGAACGCCATCGCAAAGAAGCTTTGCCTAGAGTTCGAACACCAACACCAGTTTTGTGGTGACCTATAGTCGAGACCGACCACCAAGTCCAGATGTTTCATCCACAAGACTACGTTGACGGGCTCGCCAAGCATGGAAATTTCGTGGAGAAGAAAACGAGGAATAATGAGCCTTATATTCTCTTTCAGATGGTGCAAGTATTTGAAGGTAAGTTTGCACATAAGTCCCTCCATACCTTATTATTAACAATGAGGAAAAGCCTACTCGTGTATCAGAACTTTTGTTCTGTTGCTTGTTTTTTTACTAAGGTAAATTTTCTAATAAGACCTCTTCTTTTCCAAAATTATAAAGTTATATAAAAGTATCAACAATACTTAGCTATTTTTGTAGCAGTAGGATGGTTATATTATATATGTTTTTGAATGGATGCTTGCATTCACAGTCATGTATATGGATATATATTATCATATTATGTATATATACACTATATACCTATGGTTAATATTTGATATTATATAAGTATACATTTTATTCGACAAAAACTATATTAAGATTTCCTACAAATATATGATAATGTCATATATGGATTTATGAGGGTACTCTACAAATACCTAAAATCATATAGTTTATATAAGTTGTATATGTAGTATTAAATCTCTAAACTACAAGAGGAATTATCTCGTAAAGAAAACTTCAATAAAGATCTGGTTGAATGCATGTATTGATACGTAATACTTTATTGTTGACTTGGGCTTGATAGGTTCTATGAGGGCCATAACAACACTAGCACATGTTTAAGCTTGGATACGAAATCTTGTTACCTGCAGTCTCAACACGGAATGGACAACCTCCAGGCAAGTATACCTTGCCTTCCTCTACAGTTTTACTTACATGCATTTTCTTTCGTTTTTCAGTTATTTGATTGTTTATGGACATGTGCTTTTCGTGTTATTTTTGTGGAGTTGTTTTATTGTTTATAGCCATGTTCATGTTTTGGCCTTGTGTTTCACATTTGGAGTTCTCGTCAGTACCTTGCTTGATTTGTGTCATAGAACGGTTGCGTGTAGTGAACTGCCATAGCCTTGATTATCGTTGTACACAACCAGAGAGTCCACATTCGGGACGAGGGTTGTTTGGTGCACCAGAGAGTCCACACTCGGGACGAGGGTGTTTGTCGTGATCAAATGGCACCAGAGAGTCCACACACGGGACGAGGGTTGACCATTTACACCAGAGAGTCCACACACGGGACGAGGGTGTCTTGCCGTGAGCTAGCCAGAGAGTCCACACTCGGGACGAGGGTTAGCGCTTAGTTCAAACCCGTGAGTCCACACTCGGGATGAGGGTTTGGTTTCTTCCATTGATCATCGTGTTTCGTTCATTCGGCAGTTCATTTATACGTAGTTGTTCTAGTGTTCGTATTCGTGTTCGTGTTTGTGTTCGTAGTCATTTGTCTTGTCCTTGTTCTTTCTTGTTTATTTCCTTGCGCATGATAAAACTGTTAGATAGGCATGTATATTATGTATCTTGCTAGTCCTCTGAGGACCTGCTGATCTTCGCAGGTTTAGCGATTGCATGGAGTTAGTTAGTAGTTCTAGATGACGGAGGATTGCGGTTCTTGCGGAATGCAGGTATCGTTATCGTGTTTATTATCCACTCGTGTTTTCATTTCCTTATCATGAGATATCTTGTTCCTTGTTTCAGTTGTAGACTCTTGTTATATTCCTTAGAGTCTTATCGGACATTTATGCTAGTGGGCTGCAGACCATGACCCATACTTGTTCATTCTTGTTTTATATGATTCCTGTGGATTGAGATACAGTTTTACCCATGACCCTGACAGCGTTTACGTATTCGAGTCGGGCTGGAGTCCGTTCGATTCGTAGCTGGGCTTGGACACGCTTCGTATCCGAAAAGCGGGTGCGGGTCGTGACAAGTTTTTTTGGTGGCCCATGCAGGTCAGAGCATATTGTACCGGTTACGTAACTGTACTGGTACGAGCCTGCGACTTGACTAAACCTTAGAAATCTCAATCCACTCTGCTTTGGAAATTCTCTTAGAAATTCTCTACGTCCTTGAAAACTCCATATTTGCTCTCGATTATACTTCCTTGCTTCCTGTGCCATTGATTCTCGTCCCTTTTTATTTCGGGGTGACGAATGCTCGTGCTATCTAGGATTTATCAAAAATTCTTAAATTATAGTATAATATTGCTTGACTATTAAATATTTGGTTGTCTGATAGATATGTGGGGATTGTAGATGCCATATGTCTTAGATATCTAAGGATAATGACTCTAGCAACTTGATGGAAGGTTATAAGTTTAGTGACTTACCTTGAGGTAGTAGTATGACCAAAGGTGGGTACAAGTCCTCAAGTATTCGAGGTTATAAAATATTTTGGAAAATTAAATTCGAGGAGATTAATGAAATAGTAGACTTTGAATTTTAAGAAACAGCTATGAATTAGAATTTCGAGGACGAAATTATTTTTAAGGTGGGTAGATTTGTAGCTCCCCTTTCCAAAATTTTTTTAAATTATTATTTTTGTATTATTTACTTGATTTAGATGGAGATATTCAGAAATAGTGGTACAATTTTCGGGAGCCAAAAAAATGGGGTGTGTACGATACGTTCACCAAAACTACTATTGATTTATTTATTTTGTTAAGAGCATCATTATTATTAATGTTGTTGTTGTATTATTGTTAAATAAAATCAAAGGTTACAAGTGTTTATATGGGCCACAACCTTGGCCATTTAGAAACAAAATCCTACTAGGAATATAAACCCAATTGCTAAAGGTCTCAAGATTGACCCAACATGGTAGAGTTTCCAAATGAACAAATTGGAACCGGTTCTCCATTTCGTGCCCATCACATGCTTATATGATGTCTCCACTCAAGGTTCAATACTTCAATTCATGTGTGTGGTTCACACATGCAAAACCATGTGGGAGCCGATTCATGATCTGATGGTAATAATTAGTAAAGGCAACTTGCTTTCATTGTTATTAATTAGCTCTATTAATGTCCACTTGCATTATGAGTACGGTTTATAATGAGGTGCACATGAACTTAGTTTCTTATAAATCCCAGCCCGTGCCCTCCATAAAACAGCTGAAGCCCGACCCAGGCACCCTGTATTTTCCAGCCCAAGCCTACACGTTCTCCTTACCATTTTTCCTATAAATAGTTGCGTACGTACAATAGCAAGATATCTCAAAACCCTAGCCTCCACTTTTGTTAGCCGCCATCTTCAGACTACACCTTCCTCCTCCACGTTCTCCTCCCTCGGAGCTTCGGCGAGGCTCGTGTAGGAGCGTAGACGCGGCATCTCGTCCGACACATCTACGTTCGACCGGTTCAACGGAGCGGAGGTTGGAGCTTTGTGGCTTGACTGGATCGGTTTCCCCACGACGTGATCGACGCATTCCACCGGAAACCGTGCGCAAGTTCGACAGCGACATCAGCAGACACACCGCCAGACTATGCAGGGACCGTTGCCGTCCTTTAGTGCCCCTGTCGAAGACCAAGGAACCAGTGGCGCCATCATCCTGGATCCCGACGTAGCTGCGTCACCCCCGCTTCTTCGCCATCGACCCTTGCCGAGATGTTATCGTTTGCTCAAACGAAGACGCTGGCAGCCACCGCTGCGTGCAGTTCTACCGACGTGTCACGTGAACACATATATCCGACGTTGCCGAAGATTGTAGGGTGCAGCCGCAGCGTACACCATAGGCAACTACCGAAATTATTCGTTCCTTAGAACGCCATCGCAAAGAAGCTTTGCCTAGAGTTCGAACACCAACACCAGTTTTGTGGTGACCTATAGTCGAGACCGACCACCAAGTCCAGATGTTTCATCCACAAGACTACGTTGACGGGCTCGCCAAGCATGGAAATTTCGTGGAGAAGAAAACGAGGAATAATGAGCCTTATATTCTCTTTCAGATGGTGCAAGTATTTGAAGGTAAGTTTGCACATAAGTCCCTCCATACCTTATTATTAACAATGAGGAAAAGCCTACTCGTGTATCAGAACTTTTGTTCTGTTGCTTGTTTTTTTACTAAGGTAAATTTTCTAATAAGACCTCTTCTTTTCCAAAATTATAAAGTTATATAAAAGTATCAACAATACTTAGCTATTTTTGTAGCAGTAGGATGGTTATATTATATATGTTTTTGAATGGATGCTTGCATTCACAGTCATGTATATGGATATATATTATCATATTATGTATATATACACTATATACCTATGGTTAATATTTGATATTATATAAGTATACATTTTATTCGACAAAAACTATATTAAGATTTCCTACAAATATATGATAATGTCATATATGGATTTATGAGGGTACTCTACAAATACCTAAAATCATATAGTTTATATAAGTTGTATATGTAGTATTAAATCTCTAAACTACAAGAGGAATTATCTCGTAAAGAAAACTTCAATAAAGATCTGGTTGAATGCATGTATTGATACGTAATACTTTATTGTTGACTTGGGCTTGATAGGTTCTATGAGGGCCATAACAACACTAGCACATGTTTAAGCTTGGATACGAAATCTTGTTACCTGCAGTCTCAACACGGAATGGACAACCTCCAGGCAAGTATACCTTGCCTTCCTCTACAGTTTTACTTACATGCATTTTCTTTCGTTTTTCAGTTATTTGATTGTTTATGGACATGTGCTTTTCGTGTTATTTTTGTGGAGTTGTTTTATTGTTTATAGCCATGTTCATGTTTTGGCCTTGTGTTTCACATTTGGAGTTCTCGTCAGTACCTTGCTTGATTTGTGTCATAGAACGGTTGCGTGTAGTGAACTGCCATAGCCTTGATTATCGTTGTACACAACCAGAGAGTCCACATTCGGGACGAGGGTTGTTTGGTGCACCAGAGAGTCCACACTCGGGACGAGGGTGTTTGTCGTGATCAAATGGCACCAGAGAGTCCACACACGGGACGAGGGTTGACCATTTACACCAGAGAGTCCACACACGGGACGAGGGTGTCTTGCCGTGAGCTAGCCAGAGAGTCCACACTCGGGACGAGGGTTAGCGCTTAGTTCAAACCCGTGAGTCCACACTCGGGATGAGGGTTTGGTTTCTTCCATTGATCATCGTGTTTCGTTCATTCGGCAGTTCATTTATACGTAGTTGTTCTAGTGTTCGTATTCGTGTTCGTGTTTGTGTTCGTAGTCATTTGTCTTGTCCTTGTTCTTTCTTGTTTATTTCCTTGCGCATGATAAAACTGTTAGATAGGCATGTATATTATGTATCTTGCTAGTCCTCTGAGGACCTGCTGATCTTCGCAGGTTTAGCGATTGCATGGAGTTAGTTAGTAGTTCTAGATGACGGAGGATTGCGGTTCTTGCGGAATGCAGGTATCGTTATCGTGTTTATTATCCACTCGTGTTTTCATTTCCTTATCATGAGATATCTTGTTCCTTGTTTCAGTTGTAGACTCTTGTTATATTCCTTAGAGTCTTATCGGACATTTATGCTAGTGGGCTGCAGACCATGACCCATACTTGTTCATTCTTGTTTTATATGATTCCTGTGGATTGAGATACAGTTTTACCCATGACCCTGACAGCGTTTACGTATTCGAGTCGGGCTGGAGTCCGTTCGATTCGTAGCTGGGCTTGGACACGCTTCGTATCCGAAAAGCGGGTGCGGGTCGTGACAGGGCCAGCTGGGACTCTATGGCCAGACCCACGAACAAGGGCGGGCTGGGTTTTAGTAAACTGACTAACATCGTCGACGCCTACTCCATGAAGCTGTGGTGCAAGCTCCGCACGGACACCTCTCTCTGGACCAGGTTCATGAAGGCCAGATACTTTCGATATCACCACCCCGCGACCGTGGTTGCTAACAACAGATCGTCGGCATCCTGGCGCCGCATCCTTCATAGGCGTCACCTTGCTGAACCCCACATTCGCTTACAGCCTGGCAACGGTTGGTCATCGCTGCACCATGAACGATGGCTCGGTAACGCCGTCCTCCTTCCAACCCCTAACGCCCTTTCGAACTGCTTGATCCACGATCTTTAGAATTTTGAATCCGGCTGGCAATGGGACAGGGTCAGAGACTGGCTTGGCCCAGAGGCCGAAGGCAGACTTGCCGTCGCTGGCACCCATCTCTGTAACGATCTAGACTTCTGGAAGTAGATTCCCTCGTCCGACGGAACCTTTTTGTTAGCGTCGGCCAAGACAGTAATTAGAGGCATTGGTGTGCCGTCCCCAATCATCCCCCCTTTCTGGAAGTCCTGCATCCCTTCTAAATGGTCTATTCTGCTATGGAGAGCCTACCGCAGAAAGCTGCCTACTGACGACTCCCTAACCTCCATCGGCTTTAGCCTGGCATCGAAATGCCACTGCTGCATCTCTCACTGGCCAGAAACCGTCGAGCACGTCCTTCTCTTCGGCGACCTCGCCGCTGGCCTATGGGACAGCCTCTCCCTTCGATGTAGGCACGATCTTCAAGCCGGGGGCTTCAACGATCTTCTCGCCAGTTGGGGCTCATCCCACGGGCATCAGATCGTCGCAGCCGCCGGGATCTGGGTCCTTTGGAAGAATCGAAACAAATTCAGATATAAAGGTCGCCAATACAACCCCAACCAGTTGCTTAGAGAAACCTTACGGCAAATCTCCAAGATCGGAAGGTGTTACTCATATTCCATGGATTTTGTCCGGTCTATTCTGTCCTAGCATGGCGCTCGTCCTTGCGAGCGGTTCTCTGCTACGGACCTTTTGCTTGTCTGTTTTTCAGCCCGCGCTTGATGCGCTTACTTGTATAGGCTTCGGCATTTTGCGTCAGATACATCAATAAAGTTCTTTTTTCAAATATATGTGTGTGTGTGTGTGTGTATGTGTGTGTGTGTGTGTGTGTGTGTATGTGTGTGTGTGTGTGTGTGTGTGTGTGTGTGTGTGTGTGTGTGTGTGTGAAGCTATTGGGTTAGGGTCGGCTTGGTATGTTGGGCTCAGGTGCGGAGAGCTCGGGTGTTCAGGGGTTGGGGTTTTGGGTTATTATTATTATTTCCTTTTTATTTCCTTTTACTAGTTATATATATATATATATATATATATATATATATATATATATATATATATATATTATATATTATATATATATATATATGTATACCTAATGTATATATTCTTATATGTAGATATACTCACATATTTAGATATCTAAAGTAATATATATATAGATATATATATATATATATATATATATATATATTATATATATTATAAACCAAGCGGCCGTGTCGAAGACACCCAGCCACCGCCTAGCCCGGGGGCCGTGGGCGAACCACCAAGCCGCCCCCTGGGGGCTCGAACTCCGTCCGATGCCCCGGGTGCCAAAGGCCCTAACCGGTAGGCTATATATATATATATATATATAATATATATATATATATATATATATATATATATTATATATATATTCTAAGTATATATATATATATATATTATATATATATAGATATATAGATATATATATATACTTTAGAATATATTATATA
>JANAVB010015158.1:107500-108630 GCA_029216955.1 Iris pallida | reverse complement strand
AGCCTGCGACTAGGAAGTGTTTATTCACAAATATGATTGATTTAATTTTAGAAAATCACTAGGAGTTGAGTCCCTTATTCAATTTTGACTGTCGGGTAGTTAAGGTAGCTGTATAGGCCAGTGATTTAGTAGGAATTTACTGAATTCTATACCATATTAGCTAACTTAAGGAAATTTTTTAGAAGGATATACCTTTGTGTTTTGATACGATGGTAGGATCTGAGGTTGGCAGACTGTTCGCTTAGTAAACTAGGACTCCCTATGATCCAATTCCTAATCATGACCATTTGTGTAATTTTATTCTCTCCCCTCTAAATCTCATCATCATATTGTAAAATTCTTATTGATTAATTATTTCCCATTGGCCATAGGTAATAATTTTTTATCAATATATTATTTCCAATCGACTGAATATTGATCATAACGTGATTCCACTATCCATATATCTATTCCGAGTAGTTTTGTTAAAATTCAATATTATATATATATATATATATATATATATATATATATATATATATATTTTCCTCGTTCTTTGACTTATAGATAAATAGAAATTAAAATTTGTATTTCTTTTGTCTTCGATCATTTTCTTCCTAATCATTCATCCGATTTTCAAAATAGATATTTTCATTCAGGGACAGATACTTACACTTCTCCTATCTTGATCACCTTGGAAATTGTTTGAATTATCTACCTGGGCCGTATTACTTAATTATTTGTGTAAGTAATTAGTTTCTAAAAGTCAATATCCTACTTTCATCTATTAGGTTTTGATGCCTAACCTGTTTCAGTTATCCATATATTAAAACTCCCAGTCGTCTTCTTTAAATTTCGTTCGTTGATTTTCAAAATTGATACCTAATCAATCTTCCAATTTATAAAATTAATATCTTCAAGGACAATTACTTATACTATCATGATCGACTTGTTTAAATCTTTTGAAAGCTCGTTGGAAGTTTCTATAGATATAGTTCAAAGAATACTCGTTGACTTACAATGACAAGGCAGAAGCGCACTGTCGCTACTTATTTAAATTTCGAGACTATGGGTTTACTGCAGCTAGCAGCGCACTGGCGAGGCAGGACCCCTAAGTTGAAGTAATTTCGAGTAAGTGTAAGTTATCGAAT
>JANAVB010015158.1:0-102500 GCA_029216955.1 Iris pallida | reverse complement strand
TTTGAGTCCCTATGTCGTACACCTTTACCCTTTTTATATCCTTACGCCTTTTGTCATGAACTTGATAATCATAAATTATTTAATATGTTTGGGATGATAATTGTACACGACATGGTATGAAGTAGACATGACATAACATAATATGACAAGCAAGCATGACGGGAACTATTGAAAGCTGTTGCGACGGCTAGTATGGCATGACAAGAATGACATGACAAGAATGAATGGTCTGGACATCGTGGACGATTGTGTTTGTACAAGTGAAACAGTATAGTCTTGCATCATGTCTAGGGCAGGGAACCCTGACTACTAAGGTCAGAGGTACCTACTTAAACTGATTAAGGCTAATAAGTAGAATAATCCAGTAGTAATAAAAAGATTTTCCAGCTACAGGCAATCCCGTTATCTGGGCGCCCCATCATGGGATCTGTAGCCTGCCGTCGAGTAGGGTACATTTTCAGCACACTCTCATGTGTTGCACCCTTCAAGCTACCTAAGGGTACATGTGTTCCTTGGACAATGTACCCACACGAATTCAACCCCTAATTTGCGTCCGGATAGCCTGGATGGTCTGCAGGGCTTGTGGATGTGGAATAATCTCATTGCATCTTGTTAGTAATTAGGCCTGTGATAACCCCAGTTAGTTAAAGTATCAAGTCGTACTCATTGCTTAGCCGTGATTTGATTGGATGAAGTCTAACCCAGTCTAGTCTTGTCCTGATCCTGTACACGATTGTTACATGACCTGAATGCTTGTGCTTTACTTTATCGATAAATGATGAAAAACCACGTTCCGTTCAGATGAAGCGTTACAACCCCGGTCCTTGTTTGGTTTAAGGGTTGTAATTTGGTTATCTGAATAGTGCCATGGTTATCTTATCGTATATCATCATGATTGACCATATCTCCAGTTTTCTTTTATTATATTAATATATTTGTGCTAATTGCTGGTTTTAGTTCTTACGTGAAGCCTCCTTTGTGGTACTTGCTCTTTCTGGGATCTGACCCAACGGGTTTTGTATGACCAGATACCGGAGTAGCACCAGAGGATCTTCCTGTCTTCCAGCCAGATGGTGACCACCAGGCAAAACCCTGGCAACGAGTAGATTTTATTTTGCTCTCCCACTCTATTGTAAAAATATTCTTTTGAGGCGTTTAGCCGACGAGCACGTGTTAGCTCGATTGCACCCTTACTTACTGTCTGCCTACGGGGTGTAGCATGATTAACAAATCCTAGGGTTGATCATGTATGACTGAACTCTTGCTAGTCTTCATATTTTGTATGACTAGCTTCATGATCATCCAAATATGTAATGTATGGGACACCTTACTATTGTATATTTGGTGGTCTGACATCTTGTAACTGCTATTACTTGCATGAGATTGAGACAATTGGCTTGTTCATGACCATAAGAGGCCGATGGCTTGTAGTTAAACCATCATTTATCTAGACAGTCGTGACCTTATAGCGAGGTGGGTTGCACTTCAATATACGTAGATGGCTATGTCCGCTCCCGCTCTCCAGTATTCTGGTTCTGGGGTGTTACATGGTTTTAGCGGTGGCCCATGCAGGTCTTAAAAATCAAGATATATGAGGGTTTATCGAATAGATGTCTCAATCAGCACTCGTCCTTGATCTTTGCTCGTATCCTTTAAATCCCTGAAAATCTTGACCTGATCACATGCTTGTATCTTTGATCTGTCCTGGTCCTTCCTTATTGTTTCCTATGTCGTCTTCTTCAGCGGTATTGTTCCTGGTCCTGCCAATCAGCCGGAAGGAGCTCCGCGAGTACCCCCACAAAAAGAAGATCAATCTTAGCTCTTAGGGGTAGCTTCCGGAGTCATGCTTCCCGAGTCATGCTTCCTGGAGGTCCAGAGCCCCCAGTACAGCCAGCGCAGCCTGCAAGGCAGGATGATGGAGTCTTGGTTGGACTCATCCGAGAGTTGATTGCATTACAGGATCGTCGGGGTAATGCATTGCACCAGACAGTACAAGATGCTATAAACAGAGGAGATCATCCAGGTAACAGTACGGCCAACAGCTTCAAGCGCTTGAACCCTCCCTTCTTCGATGGTAGCGAAGATGTTATTGCCACAGACGCTTGGCTGCAGGATACTGAGGTTATTCTACAAGCATACAGGACCCCAGAAAACGAGAAGGTGGCCATGGTACGCCTGCAGTTACTGGATCTAGCCTGCAGCTGGTGGGCGTCGCAGGCCGATAGATTAGAGGTACCTATTGCTTGGACAGTATTCCGTGAGAGATTCCGGACCAAGTACTTTGACGCTGTAGCTCGGTATGATCTACAGACGAGGTTCACGAATTTGAAGCAGATGGACAGGACGGTCGATGGTTTTGCGGCCGTGTTTTCCAGACTTAGTCGGTTTGCTCCCACCTTGGTGGCGACCGAGTTCGACAGAGCTCAGCGGTTACAACAGAGACTCCACCTGGAGATTTTACTGGCAGTGGAGCAGTTTCAGCATCAGACTTTTGATGCAGTATTGAGAGCAGCGAGGAGGTATGAGTATACCTCCCAGAGGATTGTAGATAGGACCGGGAGTCGGAAGATGTCTCATGGCCAAATGAACCAGTCTTCAGCACCAGCCCCGGCCGTTCGGGCTTTGACCATTGGAGCTCCGAGGTGGGTCGCTTCTGTTACGTCGGTTCAGCATTCGACCCCGACGTATCTCCAGCTGCAACAGAAGCCGTCTTCCGTAATAGGTTACACTCATTGTGGGAAGCCAGGGCACGTGGTGTCAGAGTGTCGCAGAGCACATGGTTAATGCTTGGTTTGTGGTGCACCAGACCACAGGGTTGGGAATTGCCCAAATAGGGGGAGTTCTACTTCTTCGACCTTTTCTAGTCCCTCGGTTGGGGGACTAGCCCCAGTACCAGTCCAGCAGCAGCAGTACCCATTTCCGAGGCCCTTGTCGCCTCAGACTCAAGCATTTCAGCAACAGAACCCCCAGCAGTATGCACAAGTCCAAGTATAGACCCAGAACCGCCAGAGATGTTTCCAGCAGCAGGGACCAGTACCCCGAGGGCACGGCCAAGTGATGGCTTTGACCGTGGAGGAGGAGTTAGCGTCAGGTGAGGTAGTGGCATATACTATTCTCGTTAACTCCTTCCCATCATCAGCATTATTTGATTCTGGTGTATTGTATTTATTTATGTCTGTACGATTTGCGACACGGATAGGACTAGAGCCCGAGTCATTATCAGTAAGGCTTAATATACTTACTGGTAACGATCTTATGGGAGTAGATAGAGTGTTTTTCTTGTGTCGAATCGTACTTAGCGGTAGAGAGTTTCCCGCTAGGTTGATAGAATTCCCGATGGCCGATTATGATGTGGTCTTAGGGATGGATTGGTTGAGGGACCAGTATGATAGAATAGATTGCCATATTGGCAAGATTATTTTTAGTATTCCTGGTGAGCCAGAGTTTTCATTCTTCCGAGGCAGAGTAGAACCTTCACCTCCAGTATTGCGGATGGCAGTGGCAGTAGCAGTTCAGTTTCCCAAAATTGTAGAAGAGTTTCCCGATGTTTTCTCCGAGGAGCTTCCAGTTATGCTGCCGAAACGAGAGATCGAGTTTACTATCGACCTGATCCCAGGGACTACCCCAGTGTCGGAGAGAGTCTACAGGATAGCGCCGTCAGAGTTAGAGATATTGCACAAGATGATCGAAGAACTCAGGACCAAGGGATTCATTCGTACAAGTGGATTGCCTTGGGGAGCCCCGATGCTTCTTATGAAAACGAAGAATGGTACGTCTAGATTATGTGTAGATTATTGTACCTTGAACTCAGTGACAATCAAGAACAGATACCCTCTTCCGAGGATAGATGACTTGTTTGATCAACTCAAGGGGGCAGCAGTATTCTCGAAGATTGACTTACGGTCAGGATACCATCAGATCAGAGTCAGAGAGCATGACATCTCGAAGATAGCATTCAGATTGAGGTATGGGCATTAGGAGTTCCTTATTATGCCATTTGGAGCAACAAATGTACCGGCTGTATTAATGGACCTCATGAATCGTATCTTCATGCCATATTTGGATCAGTTCATAATTGTGTTAATAGATGACATCCTGGTCTATAGCAAGAGTGAAGCAGAGCATGAGCAGCATCTCGGAGTTGTCCTTTAGATTCTCAGAGAGCACCAGTTGTATGCCAAGTTCAGTAAAAGCGAGTTATAGCTCGATCGCATTTCATACTTGGGTCATATCATCACCAGAGGAGGAGTATAAGTGGATCCCCAGAAGATTGTGGCTATCGAGACTTGGCCAGTACCTAACACAGTTGCAGAAGTTCATAGTTTTTTTGGCTTGGCCGGCTACTACCGGCAATTTATTTCAGACTTTGCTCGGATTTTAGCGCCATAAACCCAGTTGACCCGCAAGGATGTGTAGTTTACTTGGACAGTAAAATGTCAGGATTCTTTTAAGAAGTTTAAGCGAGGTTTGATGACGGCACCCATTCTCACACTTCCAGATG
Organism: Iris pallida; assembly: GCA_029216955.1. NCBI lineage: Eukaryota > Viridiplantae > Streptophyta > Magnoliopsida > Asparagales > Iridaceae > Iris > Iris pallida. The sequence goes on along the minus strand of JANAVB010015158.1, from coordinate 97,999 downwards.
GGACTGGAGGATTTTTAGTGTATTATGATGCTTCAGGTAGAGGTTTAGGATGTGTTTTGATACAGCATTGGAAGGTAATAACTTATGTGTCACGTCAGCTTCGTGATCATGAGAGGAATTATCCCACCCATGACTTGTAGTTGGCAGCCATAGTATTTGTACTTAAGTTATGGAGGCACTACTTGTACGGAGATAGGGTACAGATTTTTACCGACCACAAGAGCCTGAAATATGTGTTCACCAGAAGGATCTCAAAATGTGTCAGAGAAGGTGACTAGAGCTACTTGTGGATTATGATGTCAACCTGCAGTATCATCCAGGGAAGGCCAATGTAGTAGCATATGCATTGAGCAGGAGAGCCGGAGCTTATTTTCTAACAGCACAACCAGAATTATTAGCAGATCTTCAGAAGATGGGTATTGAAGTTGTTCTTTCTACCCATGTGGCATTGATGGCCAGTATGCAAGTTTAGTCTAGTATAGTTGAGAGGATCAAGTTAGCACAGTCAGCAAATTCTAAGCTTCAGCAGCTTAGGAAAGAATGTGTAGCAGGGTGAAGACCGGAGTTATGTATCCATGAGGATGGTATACTTCGGCATGGAAGGCATCTTTGTGTACCTAGTGGTGATATCAGACAGAAGATCATGGCAGAACCTCACAGTTTTCAGTATTCGATTCATCCTGGTGGTACAAAGATGTACCGAGATATCCGACAGCATTTTTGGTGGAATGGCATGAAGAGGGAGATAGCCCGATTTGTCTCTCGGTGTTTGGTTTGCCAACAAGTTAAAGCTGAACATCAGAGACCAGCTGGACTTCTTTAGCCCTTGCCTATTCCAGAATAGAAGTGGGATCATATAACCATAGATTTCGTGACAGGATTACCTACGTCCCTGACTGGTAGAGATGCTATTTGGGTTATTATAGATAGGCTCACAAAGGTGGCTCACTTTCTCTCATTCAGAGTTGGTCAGTCGACGGCTCAGCTAGCAGAGATATACCTCAGGCAGATCATCAGATTTCATAGTGTACCAGCCAGTATCACCTCAGTCAGGGATTCAAGATTTATGTCGTACTTTTGGTGCAGTCTGTAAGAGAGTTTGGGAACCCGTCTCCAATTCAGCTCAGCTTATCATCCACAGACAGAAGGTCAGTCAGAGCGTACCATACGAACCTTGGAAGATATATTGAGATCTTGTATACTCGAGTTCGGTGGTTCATGGGAGGATCACCTGTACCTGGTGGAATTCTCATATAACAACAGTTTCCAGGTCAGTATTCAGACGGCACCATTCGAGGCACTTTATGGTAGGAAGTGCAGATCCCCGCTAGCATAGGACGATATTGGAAAGAGGCAGATGCTCCGTCCAAAAATAATTACTCAGACAATTGAAGTGGTCAGAAAAGTTAGAGATCATCTTCGTATCGCACAAGATCGCCAGCGTCATTAGGCGGATTCTCATCGGCGTCCCCTTGAGTTTTCTGTCGGTGACCATGTATTCCTGCGTATCTCGCCTACCCGTTGCGTCATTCGTTTTGGCGTGCGGGAAAAGCTTAGTCCTAGGTATATAGGACCGTTTGACATTCTAGAGTGAGTAGGAGATGTGTCCTATCGTCTCGCTCTTCTGCCGTAGTTACATGAGGTGCATAATATCTTCCATGTATCCCAATTATAATGATATATCTCGGATCCGAGTCATATCCTTGATCATTCAGAATTAATTGTTGGTACCAACCTTTCGTATGAGGAGAGGTCCGTATCCATATTGGACCGGAGAGAGAAGATACTCAAGAACAAGACTATCAAGTTAGTCCGTGTTGCTTGGGGTCATCACTCTTTGGGTGAGCCAACGTGGGAGCGTGAGCATGATATTCGATCGCAATATCCCGACCTGTTTGACTCGTAAGGTATAATGTCCTTCTTATGCCTTATACTCTCGATTCCTTGCTTGAATGAATGATTGCATGGTAGACTGCTTAGTATAGCTTGTCTGTGATTAGTATAGTTTGTTCTTGCCTCTCTGGCCTCTTAATTAAATTCCAAGGAAAGAATTCTTTTAAGGTGGGTAGGGTTGTAACGCCTGCAGTTTGTATTACGTATTTTGTTATACGTGTACGTAATCTCGGAGCTGTATATAGACTTGTCCTGATTGGCTAGCCTTGGGTTCTGCACTGGCATGAGTTAGTTAGCATTTCTTGGTTCTGGCATGCATCAGGTTCGGTTGGGTTCGACTTGGTTGGTTCGGTTTGGGTTGGAATGCAAACCCCTACCTACCACCCTCCATCATTTATTAATCCCAACAACCCATTCTCTCTCTTCATTCACTTTTTTATTTACTCTTCTCCTTCTTCCATTAACTCTCTCCACCGACCAGAGAGAGACTTAGGCAAGTGCAACTTGCTTCATAGAGGAACTCAGGTTTTGTTGTTCCATTGTCATCCTCATGAGATTCTAAGTCACTTTAGTATTTAGTATTTTCGAATTCCATGGCTCATTTCATGTAGATCTGAGTTTTAGCATTTTTTATCTTCATAGTTTTGATCTTCTAAAACTTGGTTGTTTTCGAAATGGAGAGTTCCATGTAGTAGGGATTTTGATTTCACGCAAGTTTGGCTCTAGAATGGTTGGATTTCATCGAGACTTGACCGAGATGGGGCTTGCTTGAGTTCGTGAGCTTTTACGCCTACATGTCTTGGCCAGGAGGAGAAGATGAAGTTTTACGCACACGTTCTAACGTGTTAGCGTAGTGTTTAGCCTTTACGTCCACGTTTTATGTGACAACATATTATTCAGCCATTTACGCACACGCATTTGCGTGCCAGCGTACTCCGTTCTACACCAAGTTCATTAGAATTTTACGCACAAGAATGAATGGTCTGGACACCGTGGACGATTGTGTTTGTACAAGTAAAACAGTATGGTCTTGCATCATGTCTAGGGCAGGAAACCCTGAGTACCACGGTCAGGGGTACCTACTTAAACTGATTAAGGCTAATAACTAGAATAATCCAGTAGTCATAAAGAGATTTCCCAGCTACAGGCAATCCCATTATCTGGGCACCCCATCATGGGATCTGTAGCCTGCCGTCGAGTAGGGCACATTTCTAGCACACTGTCATGTGTTGCACCCTTCAAACTACCTAAGGGTACATGTGTTCCTTGGATAATGTACCCACATGAATTCAACCCCTAATTTGTGTTCGGATAGCCGGATGGTCTACAGGACTTGTGGCTGTGGAATAATCTTATTGCATCTTGTTAGTAATTAGGCCTGTGATAACCCTAGTTAGTTAAAGTATCAAGCTGTACTCATTGTTTAGCCGTGATTTGATTGGATGAAGTCTAACACAGTCTAGTCTTGTCCTGATCATGTACAAGATTGTTACATAACCTGAATGCTTGTGCTTTACTTTATCGACAAATGGTGGGAAACCAAGTTCCGTTCAGAAGAAGGGTTACAACCCCGGTCCTTGTTTGGTTTAAGGGTTGTAATTTGGTTATCTGAATAGTCCCTTGGTTATCTTATCGTATATCATCATGATTGACCATATCTTGAATTTTCTTTTATTATAATAATATGTTTGTGCTAACTGCTGGTTTTAGTTCTTAAGTGAAGTCTCATTTGTGGCACTTGCTCTTTCTGGGATCTGACCCAGCTCGTTTTGCATGACCAGATATCGGAGTAGCACCAGAGGATCTCCCTGTCTTCCAGCCAGATGGTACATATGCGTAACCCTGGCAACGAGTGGGTTTTATTTTGCTCTCCTACTCTATTGTAAAAATATTCTTTTGGGCGTTTAGCCAACGAGCACGTGCAAGCTCGATTACACCCTTATTTACTGTCTGCCTACGGGATGTAGCATGATTAACAAATCTTAGGGTTGATCATGTATGACTGAACTCTTGCTAGTCTTCATATTTTGTATGACTAGCTTCATGATCATCCAAATATGTAATGTATGGGATGCCTTACTATTGTATATTTGGTGCTCTGACATCTTGTAACTGCTATTACTTGCATGAGATTGAGACAATAGGCTTGTTCATGACCATAATAGACCGATGGCTTGTAGTTAAAACCTCATATATGTAGACAGTCGTGACCGTATAGCGAGGTGGGTTGCACTTCAATCTACGTAGCTGGCTATGTCCGCCCCAGCTGCCCAGTATTCTGGTTCTGTGGCGTTACAGTCAAGCATGTGTAAACTCGACCCCAACCCCACCCAAAAAAAAGAAAAACTTCACACAACTACAAAAGTATACATATATATCGATGATGAGGGAGAACAAAACCCTAATATAAACTTGCGGCCAACCTTCCCCAGCCTTCCAACCTCGTGCAGCAACCCCCGCGCACCCCGACGGCCGCGCGTACTGCGGGGATCGCCTGCCTCTGCCAGGCGACCATCGGAGTGGCCGTCGGACAGTCCCCGAATAGAGAAACTTTGTTTCAACCGAACCCAGGTACCCTAGTTTATTGCACTTTTTCTCCTTCATCTTGTAGTCAAACCACGAACCAATTTGTTTATCGTAAAGACAACATATACGGCTGTAATGCCTGTCAATTAGATCAATTTTAATCCTTTCGAAAAATTTGTCAAAAGTTCGACGAAAACTGAGTTCATACACTCTGGACACAACAACTTTGTGGTTGTTTTGGAAGGCTTTTTTCGGACTAAATAGCAGGAGATTTTGAAAACTAATTAAGAGCAATCCTAGACAACCTGTAAGGCAACATAAACCAATTTACATAAGTCAGCTTCATCGACTTCGTGTAGAGAAAATTAATTTCCAAAATCAATAAAATCAGTTTAAAAAAAGAAATCCATAGAAAAATTACCGATACGACGTGCGCCCTGACAAACCTGGCAACGTGGTCGCAATCTATAAGCATCAAAAGACGTGTATGGATGTTGTCGATGCATAGGATTTGACGGAACTCGATTTCACTATGTGTGCGCGATAAAATCGAGGCATATCCGTCGAGATACCCTGTATCAGTCCTTTAGCAAACAAGCCCATAACTTCGTGAACGTTTGTCATGTCGAGACGAAGCTTGCACCAATAGGACCATGTCATATTTTTGGTCCTATGAGCCAAGTTTGGTCTGATTCTGAGAAGGTCCACCGGAGTGTTATTTTGGTGGGCCCGCGATCCGATCCAACGGGCAAATTTGTGCATGGTTCGCCAGAATCTATCTTTGGACATACGGTTGGGTTCATATCATCGAACCGGAAATGTATACATATAGTTTGATGACTTTAGAGACCGTAGGTACTGGCACGCTTTTCGGTACAAAGCGAGTCCAAGGGCGGGCAACGTTTTGACCCAAAATTATAATTTTTTCCTGTGTCCAAAATTAGACTTTTAGGTAGGCTTTTTTAGACATTTATTTTATACCAAACTTGTTGGTGATGTCTATTTCGACATCCAGAGATTGTTGTGCGAGTTTGAATTTTCTGGCTAACTGAGTGGTTGCGTATTGTCGGTTACACCAGCTAGGGACCCCACGCGAGTACATATAAAATAGTTTTCATATTTTATCATCTCTATGATTCTAGTAGTATTTTACATTGATATTTTGTTGAATCTCGACATGATGGTTACACGATGTGGTAGTTATGGATTCTTTACATGTTGTTTTTCATGGCTGATGCATTATCGTGTTCAGGACCTGTTTGAATCCTTGAGTACTAGTCGGGCAGAAAAATATACTAGTAGATATATAAATATACCCAGAAATAGTCTATTGGTCCGATCGTGTTTAATAGCAGTCGCATTTCACGTATGGGGTGCCAAATTTATACATTAGCCATTTACATGTCTAAGGTGGTATTTCAACTCACTAGATAGGTACAGTTTCTAGTTCTATTTTATACATTACTAGTTACATGTCTTACCAGTTTTAGTACGCACTTTTCATTATTACCATGCTCGTTCAGTTCCATGATTCCATACTTATCTGTTATCATATATTTTATTATTATTTACAGTTTTATAGACTTTGGCAATTATTGAAACTGCTCTTAGGATGTACTCGTTCCATTCCTGACTAGAAACCAATATTTTTCAGATAATCGCCTGCTACATTAGGCTTTGGACCGTTGGGGAAGACATGGGTATGTTGGAAGGCCAACTTGGAAGACTAGTTAGATAGATTAGTTGTCTTACTTTATTTTATGAGACTTGTAAATTCTTCAAATGTAAATCTTGTAAATATTGTAACTAATGTAGCAATATGAATAAGAAATAAAGTTATTATTTTATATGATTTCGAGCATTATGGCTAGACAGCGTTCTACCTCCGACACTGTGGTGTAGGCTGGACTTGGACACGCACTCGCATCCGAAAAAATGTGTGTGGGTCGTGACAACATCTAAATTTTAGTTTAAAGAAGGACCATTGACTGGAAGAATTTCAGGTGAAGTGGGCAATCCTTTGGATATTACGGGGTTACGGACCTAGAACCACTGTTAGTGGGCAGTACATTAGGATTTTGTTGGGTTTCAGACCCATAACCACTCTACGTAGGCAATCCTATTGGGATACTGCTGGATTATGAATCCAGAACCACTAATCGTCTACTGTTTGTTCTTTGTATAGAACAAAGTCCCGTGAGAGGATAGCTTGGAAGCATTAATGAGTTCTCGGGCATTTGGAATGTTCGACGTGCTTTATAGTAAGCACGGGTTGCACAACACTACCAAGGAGCGTCGCACTCTATGCTACAATAGGATGACTCCATATGAGGTACCTAGTTAGGGTAAAACCTCGACTTTGGGCCAAGTCACTGTGGCGCAGGACCGCACATAGGCAAAAGGGACTAATATTATAGAATGAAGAGTGGTAGGCAGTACTACAAAGAGGCTGGGCCTCATGTTACAGTGGTATGACACCACATGAGGATTGCCACGGCTTCGCAAGCCATGTCACGACGACGTAACACCGCAAGGAAGTAAAAGGCTTCATGCTGGGTAGTTTGGCACTACAAATAGGCTGGGCCTCATGCTACAGTGGTATGACACCACATGAGATATTGCCTCGGCATTAGGCTATGTCATAGCGGCTTAGCACCGTAAGGAAGCGAAAGGCTTCATGTCAAGACTGTTTAAAGGAACTCACCTAGAGTGTATGGATAGAGATATATGCCGTCTCTTGAGGGAAATCTTGTAGACACCCAAGATAAATACACCGAAATTAGGCTGGCGCAAGGCCTTTAATATGCAGCCAGAAGCACAGTTGTTGTTATTGTGTCAATGGAAAGAATTACAGTTATGGTGTAGAATTCAAGGCCTAGTCCATTCTTATATCATGCTGTTATTTAACCCATGCGGGAAGATTCAAGTCGTAGCGACATCTATCCTAATACCTAATGGGCAGTCACTACGGGAAACACTCAACTCATATATATATATATAGAGATATATGGGGGATTTTTGGTGTTTTACCTTGGTAATTAGAAATATAGTCCCACATTGCGTACACCAAATAGATTGTAACTCTATATACAAGCTTTGCATGTGGAGAGAGAAACACATGTGGTGTGGAGAGGCACATGGGTGCCATATGGTGGTGTTTTTTCTAGTTGAAAGAAGGGTAACTCCACAAAGAAAGCATTTATACTTTTTGTCTGCTCAAGGGATTATTCCCTATTGAGCTAAGCCCCGACTCGGACTCGGACTCAGGTTCGGGATCGGACTCGGACTCGGACTCGGGCTCAAGGGCGTAAAGTATCACTTTGTTGGCGCACATTGCACTTAGCACATCAGCATCGACGCATGGTGCTTTGTGCACTATTGTGGCGCTCATGCGCTCGTCTTATGCGCGAATCGTATGCGCTCGGTGCATGCGCAGGCACATGGGCAGGTTCAGGCGTGGGCGCAGGCGCCGGTACAGGCGTGGGTGCTGGCGCGGGAGTAGGCATGGGGCAGGCGTGGGATAGGTACGCTCTCTGGTTTACGTGTGCCTGTGCTGTGGTGCTGTTGCGCGCGCTGCTGTGCGTCCGCACGCCAGTGCTACTGTTGGCATTGATTGTAAGATTCAGATAGTTATGGAAAGATTGAGTCAAATCTCAGGTATAATTTTTGTGAAATTTGAATTTGATTCAGTTAAATCATTCCATGATTTGTTCCTATCTTTTCACAATCGGTGTACGGCCAGGATTAGAGTTAGGGTTTCAGCCCAACTCTATAAATACCTTCTTCATGCTTTTATTGAGGAATAACTTAGAAATTAAAAGTCGAAGAGAGAGGCCGCTGCCATTGAAGTCGAAGGAGTTTTGTCAGTTCAGTCAGGAGGTGACAGCGAGCATTCTAAAAGTTCTTCGAACTTGCTGGTTCCTGGGAGCAGATCACAATAGGGCGAATCTTGCTTTGAGAAAAGGTGATCCTCATCACTGAGCAGAGTTTTTTCTTCCTTAGTCTTCTGTAAACCCCCAATATTTTTCTAATTATTTTAGTGATTTTAAAAATTTTATTTTTCTATATTATTTTGAATTAATGAGGTAATTGGTATATGTACGTAAATATATATATATATATATATATATATATATATATATATATATATATATATATATATAATATGTATGATTTGTGTGCTTGATATATTTTAAGTGCTATTAAATATTATCTACAATTATTATAAAATTTTTGATACTTATTTACAAATTTATAGGATTTTATGTGATTTTTACATATATATGTGTGTGTGTGTGTGTGTATATATATATATATATATATATATATATATATATATAAAATTTTCTTTTTATATATATATATATATATATTTTTTTTTTCTTTTATATATATATATATATATATATATATATATATATATATATATTAATAAAAAAGAAGAAGAAGTATATACCATCCACCCACCTAAAGTGGATGGGCCCACCCCTTATATGCATATCAGCAGCAAAGGTCACGCACAAAACCCGTGGGACTCATTATACTAAACCTATTAGTATTATGTTTTGGGAGAAGTTGTTATATATATATAACTTTTTCTACAAACCTCAAAACCCTAGACTTCCAAAACGAAAGTTGCTACTGATCATACCCCCTTCGCCTACGAGTTTGTTTCACCAGCGACGGAGCTTTGTGCGCGACGAACGGAGCATCGAAAGTCAGCCCCTCGTCACCCACGGAGCAGTTTTTCCACTCAAGGTACCCTACTTCCCTATGACGTAACTTTTTACTCGTAGCACCGATTTTCGATCCGTAAACTTTTTTAGAAAGTAGACTTGACCCTTTTCGAGATCCTTCAGGTGGAATTCGAAACAACCCATTGACTTGCTCAAAAAATCAAGACGAAGTTGAAGAAAAACCTGTTTTTTGTAATACTAAAAACTGTTTTAAAACGACAACTTGTCGGCCAATTTTCTTGCTGTGTAGTAAAGAATTGTAGAAACTAATTGAACATGTGTGAAGACAACATAACCATGATTAAAACACAACTTGTAGAGCGGTATTTTGATTTCTGTGCAAAAAGTAAATCCGTGTTAAAGTTGTGCGAAAAACTGTTTTCAAAATAGTAAATTTTAGAAAATTTCCACGATACGACGTACGTCCCGACAAATCGGGCGATGTGGTCGCGCATTATACGCATCGAAAGGTGCATATGAACGTTGCTGATATGTGGGAACTGACGGAACTCAGTTTCGTCGTGTGTGCACGACGAAATCAATGCGTATCCGTCGAGATACCCCCGTATCAACGTTTTGCAAACTTGTCCATAACTTCGAATACAGTCGTCGAATTGAGACGAAACTTACGCCAATAGGTCCGGATCGAAATTCTGGTCCTGTGTGCCAAGTTTGGTTCGATTCTGAGAAGGTCGAATCGGAACCCCTTTTTGGCGGGCGCACGATCCACTCAAACGGGCAAATTCGTACATGGCTCATCGGAATCCAAAACTGGACATACCGTTGAGTTCCTCTCCTCAAACTGAATCCGTAGACATGTAGTTTGATGACTTTAGAGACCATAGACTTTGGCACGCATTTCGGTGCAAAGCGGGTCCAATGGCGGACATCGTTTTGACCCAAAATTACGATTTTGCCCCTGTTCCAGAATTGGACTTTTGGACAGGCGTTTCCTAGGTATATCTTCTTTACCGAGATAATTTTTGATGTTTGTTTCAGCGTTTGGATTCATCTGTGATTTGTGAGTTTTGGTGCTGACACTTGCTACTCTTGGATTGCCTTTCTCGCACCGCAGGCAAGTATACCTTGCCATAGGTTCTGATTGTGCTCATTTATTTTCAGTGCATTTTATTATTGCATATTTATTTTTCTTATCTGTCATTTTGTTTTATTGGGCGTCCAAGTCACACTTGGGTGCAAGCGGCTACATTTAGTCGTTATATTTGTTTATGTCTTTATTTGTATGTCGACCTTGTGTCTGTTGACTACCCTATGAGTATGATATCCCCTATGGCCTTGACACATGTGTATCACGCGATGAGTGAGTTATATAGGACACGGACCTGCGCACTCGACTGGCCATCGATACGTACAGGACGTGCGACGGTTAGGAGGTAACTGCTATTAGTGAGTCGAGATAGAAGCCGTAGCAGTTGCCAACTGGACAGGCTGTGGATACTTCTTGGACAGGAGCAGTTGGGGGGAGGGGACAGCTACTAGCGTAGGGGCTACATTTATTTTTACACACTTTGGTGGCCGAGAGTGACTCGTATGAGTACTACTTTCTGCCATGGTCGATAGTGTCTCGGATGAGCGCTACTTGACGGCCACTCTTTATTACTCGCTTGCGTGAATCCCTTACAGCCCATGCGTAGAACGTTATCCTCTAAAGTGCATCTCACATAGATGGTTAGGAGATCCTGTAGAGTCATAGTTGCATATTTTATACATTCAGTTACTTGGCATGTTTTCTGTATCTTGTTACGTCCCTCTGAGGACTTGGTGATCTCTCCAGAATTAGACGAGCAGGACTATCCCGAGGAGTACGGTGCAGCATTAGATCCATCATACATCGACGACGAGGCATCTCCCACTCATACTTAGTTTTATTCTTTATTATCTGAGACCATGTATTGGACATCTTTTTATCAACTTTCTTGCTGTTTGAGGAGGTTGGACTCCATTTAGTTGAGACTATTTTTTCCATAGCTGTTTGGGTGGGAATGTCTACCCGGCTATATTTTGATATCATCATTTATCTTATTTAGTGGACTTATTATATTCTCTGTGTTGAGCTGTGGATGAGATTTAGTTATATTATTGTGGCTGATCATGTATTATTATTACAGCTTATATACCAATACGAGGATTACCATATATTGGTGTATTCTTCGTATAAGTACAGCTGGCATGTCTACGTACTTAGTCCTACATATTTTGGGACTGGGACGTTACATATTTTTGTGGTGGCCCATGCAGGTCGAGTAATATTGTTGGGTTACATGACTGTGTCCAACAAGCATGCAAACTAGGAATAGGAAATAGGATCTCATCCACTACTACTACTACTACTACCTTCCTTGATCTCTACTCCATCCTCTTTTCCTATAAACTTATTGAATTCCCTTCAGCTTTAAATTGTTCTAACCAACCCTAAATTTTCGTGTCAATATAGGATGAATCTTCGTAACGGTCTCACTACTTCCCTTGCCATTACTGATGGAAACACTACTATTCAAGAGGAACCAGTGAATCTGAAGCAGCCAGCTATGTCCCCGACCACTCCAGCCCTATCCGGGCCATCCCTCCAGCCAGTGATGACCCCAGCGACGACTCAACAGACTGGTCCCGAGGATCCTGCACCCCAGGGAGAGTACCTACCACCACCACCACCTTATCCACCTCCGTTCCTACCACAGATTCCACCCCCATATCCACCATCATCATATCCACCACCACCACCTCCACAATACCCACCATCATCATATTCCCCACAACAGCCACCACAGTATCCACCAACTTATCCACTCCAACAGCCTCCACCGTATCCATCACCATATCCTCCATCATATCCACCCCAGTATCCCCCACCGAATCCACCTCAGTATCCACCACATACCCATCGTATTATCCCTTTCCATATCCTTCATATCCTCCACAGATCATGCCCCAGGTGCCATACCTGCCCCCACAGCATCCCATGCCTCAGACTGGTGGGGCTACCACAGAGCAGATTCTCCAGAGCCTGGTACAGGCTCAGATGCAGCAGAACGAGGCCAACAGGAGGAGTTTGGAAAGAGCATTGGCCCGAGCACCACAAGCCTCTGTGGGTTCTATCGAAGGATTTCGTAACATGAATCCTCCACACTTTAAGGGCACTGAAGACGTCATTGGGATCACCAATTGGCTGGTTAAGACAGAAAATCTCTTGAAGGCTTCAGAGTTATTCGCAGATCTATGGATGATGGCAGTAAAGTTACAGCTGGAACAAAATACTTACGACTGGTGGGCCGCAGAGGAGAGGCGGCTAGGAGTTGATCAGACATGAGAGGAATTCAAAGAACTGTACAATAAGAAGTTTTTCTCCGACACTACCAAGGATGCTTTATATGACCAGTTCCTACACTTGGAGCAGGAAAATATGACAGTTGACGAGTACGACGCCGAGTTTAGCCGACTGAGTCGTTTCGCACCAGGGTTAGTTACGGCAGAGCTGGAGAAAGCCAAAAGGTTTTATAGAGGCTTGAGTATAGAGTTGCAGAGGTACACCAGCTCTGAGTCGAGGGTCTTCCAAGCAGCTGTTCTGGCAGAGGCTAGAACTAAGAAGGCCATAAGCAAGAAGGCAAATCGACGAGTTACATCGACTATGGGACCAGCCAAGACCACTACAAGAGGGCCAGTGAGACGTCCTCCCACACCTCAGCATCAGCAGAGGACAGGGCCATACCAGACACATGAGAAGGTCACTTGCCATTACTGCGGCAAAGTTGATCATGTTTTGCAAGATTGTAGATGACGGTTGGGGTATTGTTTGATTTGCAGATCGAATCAACACCAGGCTAAGGATTGTTCATTTCAGAGGGTCACTCCATATAATCAGCAGCAGAGGCTAGCTACTACAGGACCAGGAGCACCACGACCACCCTTACCCACCCAGACAACCTAATTCCAGCAGGCTAGAGCACAGACGGGTAATCAGCAAATTAGGAAGGCTTTTGCTCTAGCTGCCGAGGAGGCAGAACCAGAGGTGGACGTCATAGCAGGTATGGTTCTAGTTGCATCGTTTTATGCCTTTACATTACTTGACACTGGAGCCACCCATTCATTCGTAGCCACTAGCTTTGCCACTAGACACAGTATACCCATGTCATCTCTATCTAAAAACCTTAGAATCCTCGCTGGGAAGGAGTTGTACCTGTTAGTGGTATCCGTAGAGATTGCTCTGTAGTGTTATGTGGTAGAGAGATGAGTGCACGACTACTTATATTCCCCATGCCTACCTTCGATGTCGTTCTTGGATGGACTGGTTGAGCCAGCATTTTGCTCTTATCAACTGCCATAGAGAAAGTATCATACTTAGACCCCCGGCTGATTCAGAGCTCGAGTTCACCCAAAGAAGAAGCATTGAGGAGTGAAAATGTTAAATCTGGAAAAGTTAGTAGTAACGGGATGAAAGTTCACTTCGAGAATTATGGGAGGGATTAAACTTGTAATTATGATCAAATTAGACAGCTTGGAGTGAATACAAAAGTTTGGTTGTTCCTTTGGAAAACTTGTTCAGAAACTTTTTTAGGAAACTCGAGTTTTAAAATTTTAATGGTAGACCACCATGAAACCCTAATACGTTGGAAGGATTCCACACTAATTGCCATATCCCTCATGGCAATGTTAATAGCATACGCATAAGTGTTGCTAGTCATCCATAAAATCATGTGGTTATATTTAAACTTGACACACTCGGCAACCCCTCAATTGTATATTTTATTGTGACTTTCTAACCATTTGAAACTGGAGAAATGATTAGATTGTTTCTTGATCATACTCTATCTAAGTGGCTATCATATCTCTAAAAACTGTATTCCTAACTCACTTTACCTTGATTGCTTGACCTATTGAACCTTACACCACTAGTTTAATTTTTAAGTTGGGTAGAATACCTCACTACCTAACAAACATTTTTCGGGTGAACTATATAGATGAGTTTATTTATAGTACTAATTTGAGGACCTTGGAATGATTGATTTCCTTCATCACTACCTCACTTACTTACATATTTCTCCACCTTGTGCTGCTAATTTAGCCTTAGTTTTACAAGCTTATTTCTTTATCGAGCTTGTTCATGACATATTTTATTGGGCGCGCCCACTAACATATTGTCTAATCAGAACCAGTACATGATGGTCTGATCAACCGAGTGCATTTTGGTTCGCTTACATCCATCGTTCTACACGGATGGAGACGTAGCTAAAATTGTCCTTTAGAGTCTCCCTCACGACTGCCTTGGCAATTCTCTAGAATTATACAACCGCCCTTGAAGCACGTATTAGCATTCAAAAATACATTCCTTGAACTCTTGTGGGATTTCATCTTTTACCTATACAAGACGAGGCTTGTACTTGATAGATAGGCCAAACTATTTTCCTGTGACCATGAAGTTTGAGTATACACCGAGATAGCTAGCCACTATCCTATCAACGTGACTTTGTCCCTATTAATTTCTTGGCATTACATTTGATCCCCCGACCTTAGTTTAATTTCGAGGACGAAATTTTCTTTAAGTTGGGTAGGATATAAACCCCCAATATTTTTCTAATTATTTTAGTGATTTTAAAAATTTTATTTTTCTATATTATTTTGAATTAATGAGGTAATTGGTATATGTACGTAAATAGATATATATATAATATGTATGATTTGTGTGCTTGATATATTTTAAGTGCTATTAAATATTATCTACAATTATTATAAAAATTTTGATACTTATTTACAAATTTATAGGAAAATATATATATATATATATATATATATATATATATATATATATATATATATATATATATATATATATATAAAATATATATATATATATATATATATATATTAATAAAAAAAAAGTATATACCATCCACCCACCTAAAGTGGATGGGCCCACCCCTTATATGCATATCAGCAGCAAAGGTCACGCACAAAACCCGTGGGACTCATTATACTAAACCTATTAGTATTAGGTTTTGGGAGAAGTTGTTATATATATATAACTTTTTCTACAAATCTCAAAACCCTAGACTTCCAAAACGAAAGTTGCTGCTGATCATACCCCCTTCGCCTACGAGTTTGTTTCACCAGCGACGGAGCTTTGTGCACGACGAACGGAGCATCGAAAGTCAGCCCCTCGTCACCCACGGAGCAGTTTTCCCACTCAAGGTACCCTACTTCCCTATGACGTAACTTTTTACTCGTAGCACCGATTTTCGATCCGTAAAGTTTTCTAGAAAGTAGACTTGACCCTCTTCGATATCCTTTAGGTGGAATTCGAAACAACCCATTGACTTGCTCGAAAAATCAAGACGATGTTGAAGAAAAACCTGTTTTCTGTAATACTAAAAACTGTTTTAAAACGACAACTTGTCGGCCAATTTTCTTGCTGTGTAGTAAAGAATTATAGAAACTAATTGAACATGTGTGAAGAAAACATAACCATGATTAAAATGCAACTTGTAGAGCGGTATTTTGATTTCTGTGCAAAAAGTAAATCCGTGTTAAAGTTGTGCGAAAAACTGTTTTCAAAATAGTAAATTTTAGAAAATTTCCACGATACGACGTACACCCCGACAAACCAGGCGACGTGGTCGTACGTTATATGCATCGAAAGATGCGTATGGATGTTGCTGACATGTGGGAACTGATGGAACTCAGTTTTGTCGCGTGTGCGCGACGAAATCAACGCGTATCCGTCGAGATACCCCCGTATCGACGTTTTGCAAACTTGTCCATAACATTGTGTACATTCGTCGAATCGAGACGAAACTTGCGCCAACAGGTCCGGATCAAAATTCTGGTCCTGTGTGCCAAGTTTGGTTCGATTCTGAGAAGGTCGAATCGGAACCCCTTTTTGGCGGGCAAATTTGTACACGACTCATTGGAATCCAAAACTGGACATACTGTTGTGTTTCTCTCCTCAAACTGAATCCGTAGACATGTAGTTTAATGACTTTAGAGACCATAGACTTTGGCATGCGTTTCGGTGCAAAGCGGGTCCAACGGCGGATATCGTTTTGACCCGAAATTACGATTTTGCCCCTGTTCCAGAATTGGACTTTTGGACAGGCGTTTCCCAGGTATATCTTCTTCACCGAGATCATTTTTGATGTTTGTTTTAGCGTTTGGAGTCATCTGTGATTTGTGAGTTTTGGTGCTGACACTTGCTACTCTTGGATTGCCTTTCCCGCACCGTAGGCAAGTATACCTTGCCATAGATTCTGATTGTGCTCATTTATTTTCAGTATATTTTTTTATTGCATATTTATTTTTCTTATTTGTCATTTTGTTTCTATTGGGCGTCCAAGTCACACTTGGGTGCAAGCGGCTATATTTAGTCGTTATATTTATTTGTCTTTATTTATATGTAGACCTTGTGTCAGTTGACTACCCTATGAGTATATGGGGTATTTTCATATCCCCTATGGCCTTGACAGATGTGTATCACGCAATGAGTGAGTTATATAGGACACGGACCTTCGCACTCGACTGGCCATCGATACGTATAGGACGTACGACGGTTAGGAGGTAACTGCTATTAGTGAGTCGAGATAGAAGCTGTAGCAGTTGCCAACTGGACAGGCTGTGGATACTTCTTGGACAGGAGCAGTTGGGGGGAGGTGACAGCTACTAGCGTAGGGGCTACATTTATTTTTATACACTTTGGTGGCCGAGAGTGACTCGTATGAGTACTACTTTCTGCCCTGGCCGATAGTATCTCGGATGAGCGCTACTTGACGTCCACTCTTTGTTACTTGCTTACGTGAATCCGTTACGGCCCCTGCGTAGAACGTTGTCCTCTAAAGTGCATCTCACATAGATGGTTAGGAGATCCTGTAGAGTCATAGTTGCATATTTTTACACATTGAGTTACTTGGCATGTTTTATGTATCTTGTTACGTCCCTCTGAGGACCTGGTGATCTCTCCAGGATTAGACGAGCAGGACTATCCCGAGGAGTACGGTGCAGCATTAGATCCATCATACATCGGCGACGAGGCATCTCCCGCTCATACTTTGTTTTATTCTTTATTATCTGAGACAATGTATTGGACATCTTTTTATCATCTTTTTTGCTGTTTGAGGAGGTTGGACTCCATTTAGTTGAGACTATTTTTTCCATAGCTGTTTGGGTCTATATTTTGATATAATTATTTACCTTATTTAGTGGACTTATTATATTCTCTGTGTTGAGCTGTGGATGAGATTTAGTTATATTATTGTGGTTGATCATGTATTATTATTACAGCTTATGTACCAATACGAGGATTACCATATATTGGTGTATTCTTCGTATAAGTACAGCTGGCATGTCTACGTACTTGGTCCTACGTATTTTGGGACTGGGACGTTACATCTTCGAGACAGCGACTACGGGATCTTCTTGAGAATAAATTCTCTATGTTCCTCTTATACAGAGTGTGTGATAGGAATTTATTCCTGAGAATCACTCGGTCCACCCACGTTCTTCCTTCTAAGATCTTATCGGGACTAACAAGTTTTATATTTTGAATAAGCCCATTTGCTAAATTTTTTTTACTACTTTCATATCTGATATGACATGATAAATTGGAGTCCGACGGAACAAAGCTGACGGTGTTCCGACAAAGGTTCGTTTGAGAGAAGCTTCATCCAGCAGGCAGTTCTTCCAAAGGTAAATTCCCAACTTAAGTAATGCTGAAGGATTATTTTGTTGAAATCTTTTCAGTTGAGACCAGATATCATTGTTATAAAAAATTTGAAACTATATTTTTTCACCCACCAAAACTTGTATAATTTTCACCGTTGTACTCAAAAAATATCACGTGGCTACGTAAAGCTATTTTTATTTTTATTTTTGTTTTTATCATTTCATAAAAATGGGGAAAAATATTTTAGGCTGATACGTCACAGAACTTGAGTGGAATGGTGAATATCGCCCAAGTTTTGGTCCTGAAAAAAAATGGACTGAAAAAAATTTCGTACCAAAAACTATTTCGATATAGTTCTTCTTGCATATCGTGGAAAAACATTCTCAGATTGAATGGTTGCAACAAATACATACTTAAACATTTTTAGTCGGTTCTTAGCGGATCTCACTTTTTTCCTTCTGTTTGTTGCTATATTGTATATCCTCAAAGAGGCTATAAAAAAGATTATGTCCAGTGTAAGGCATCCAAAATTAATTGAAAATTGTTACCTCTTTCAAGGAGAGTTTTCTACCTAATATTGCACCCCATATTCCTCCTCTTCATCCATTTTATACGAATCAAGTTTTGGTATGACAACAGAACCTAGGCGATGTGATATAAGAGAACGGCCTAGGCAAGGGTCTATATTAGAATCATTTACAAAGAAACCAACGGATCCCTCGACAATCAAAGATGAGTTCTTTAGAGAATACCAGCTAAATCGACAATGTAGTAGTAGTGGTCCAGTAGATGGACACATAGCGGCCTATATGATGGCCATTATAAGATGTAATAGTTGGATGATTTATTAATAGAGAGGGATTACATATATATAGGAGCGGACTAGCCTCCTCCTTATTCTCTATCCGATGTGGGACTAAACGGCATTACATAACTCATAACCAATACTCAATATCCTTCCTCAAGCTTCAGCATAGATATCTATCATGTCTAACTTGTTACGAAGAAACTAAACCCGAGGACCTAACAAAGATTTTGTAAAGATATCAGCTATTTGATCGTCGGTCCTCACGTGGTTAAACTTTATCATAGCCTTTTGATACTCATCATAGACGAAGTTGTTGTCAATATCAATTTACATCATCATTTCATGGGATACAAGATAGTAATATAGATAGAAATCTGGTTATCATATCACATATCTACTACTTAGATCCTGCTTCTTCTCCCAACTCCTATAGAAGATGCTGCAGATATAATACCTTTGTTGTGCCATGAGTAATAATTCGATATTCAGCTTCTGAACTAGATCGTGAGACCACACTCTGCTTTTTGCTCTTCCACAACACCAAGTTTTTGCCAATAAGTACGAATACCCAGATGTAGACCTTCTATCCATAAGACTAGCAGCCCAGTCAACATTGTAAAACACTTGAGATTAGTATATCCTTAATTCTTTATCCAATTTTTTCCCAAATTTTGGGCTAGATAGCGCAGAATTTTGAGAACTGCCTGTCAATCTGGAACTCATGGAGAAGACATAAATCTACTCACGATATTTACAATAAATAAAATGTCTAGACGAGTCATTACTGCCAAGTAGTTGAGTTTTTTAACTACCTGACGATACAAATTTGGATTGGTCATCAATATTCCTTCATTGAAAAGTAACTTCGCCCCTGGGTTTATGGGTGACATTGCTCCCTTAGATTTTTATTTCGGCATAAGTTACGATGTCCAGCACATATTTTTTCTAAGACATTACAATTTGTTTCTTAGCCCTTGTGACTTCAATCCCCAAGGAGTAATTCAATGCCCCTATATCTTTAGTCTAAACTTGCACACCTATAAACTATTCCAGCCATACAATTCCTTGACTGTTGTACCCCGTGACTACGACATCGTCAATATAAATACCAATTAGTATCCTTCTGACTGATGTTCGTTGGTAAAAGACCAAATAATTTTCTTTGATTGGCATAGTCCAAACTGTATAACAACATGGGTAAATTGTCTAGACCAAGCATAAGATGACTGTTTGAGACCATATAGTGCTTACGTGTAATGCCCCATACTGTACTTTGTATTACGCTGAGTCGGTTGGTTCAATAAGGTAGGAGTTTGATTTGAGAAAGTATCATTCCATTTTGAAGAAGTATGGATTGAGTTGGTTTTATGTGCAGACATCGTGCAGAGTCCCTTGTAGCGAGTCGAGATGTAGGTGTTAGATCAAATCGGTGGATGAGTGCGGAAGAGCATGAAGTGCTCACATGGTTAGATCAGACGAGATGATCGTGCAACGAAGTTAAGGTGTCGGACGATATCGACTTGGTTATGTGATGGACATATTAGCTTAAGGTGGGCAGGATTAGACCTTTCTCCCTACTCCTTCATGCCTAATAAAATATACCTTGTATGGATGATATACTCGAGGAATCCACCGGGCATGACTCAAATGAGTATGAAGTCGTAGTATGTGTCGAACATTAAGATAGAATATTAAATATTGAACAATTGAGGCGATGTTCATCAAGTGCACGAGTCATAATATAAAAAATTGATGATAGAACATTGAAAGACAATATTGAGGCGTACATCAAGTGCACGACTCAAAGAATATTGAACACTAGGACTAGAACGTTGAATATGGCATTGAGCGTGCATTTATGCACGAGGATTATACGTCTGACTTAGTAAGCGAATTAGATAAGTTACGGCGCAACGCCACGGAACTGTTGTGACATCAAAAGGTATACTTCGTGCATCGAAGTATGCAATTATGGCACATATACCATGGAACTGCTGTTGTACAACTAACTTAGGAATGGAACGGTTATATAGTATAATGGTATTCGGACCTACGCAGTTGGTGCATCGTGCATCAATACAGATGTATTGGGGCATAGTGCTGATAGAATGTGAGATAGATAGACGATAACTTAAGTTGGTATGGTCTATGTGTTGGACTTGAGAAGGTGTTTGAGATTGTAATAACTTCTGAACTTTATTGCATGGTCAATGTACTTGGATAACCTGTTCACAGGTTTTCCTTCCTTCGAATGAGTTACGACCGGAGAACAGGGACCGTTCGTCCTAGGAGGGAATTATGATTGGTATTTATAGTGCACTTCATTAGGACAAATTACAACCGGCCACTGATGTGATAAGCCATAATACTAGTAAGTTTGGAATCCTTCGTATACAGGGTTAGCAACTGTGGACACACACAAAAAAGAAGAAGAAAATGCTGCCTTTTTTATTGGCGCAAGGCACCACAAATCGAGTACGCCTGAGAGATCCTGCACTGATGATCCCCGAGTAGAAAAAAGAATTATAGAGAATGGGACAATAGAGATTGAGCGACATGAAGTTCTACTGACTGGGTGAATGGTGTTCCACTGACTGGGTGCATGGAGCTTCACTGGCTTGGGCACATGGGGCTTCATTTGCTAAAAATTTTTCATGCTTCTACAAGACCCCCTTTAAAATTTTTGATACTTGAACAAGGTCGAAATACTTTGAAAGAAGCATGGATCGTCTTCTCATGATGCAATGGGTGCATAGCACGACTCTCTCCTTGAGCGCATAGTATTTGGCCAGCCTGTCAGAGAGATACGACTATTGAGATCTTCCTCAAAATCTGAACTGTCAGATTTATCGGAGTAGAATTTAAAATGGTCCATCCTTTATTACGTCATCCACGTCAGCAAGGGACAGTCGCATAGTGTGTAGGAAGCTGTTTCTTTACGTGGGCGCATAGGCCATTGTGGGCGCATACAATACAATGGGCGCATGGGCGCATAAAGCCAGTGGGCGCATAAAGCCAGTGGGCGCATAAAGCCAGTGGGCGCATAGGAAATGGCCCGTGCCTATAAATAGGCCCTGAAGGAGAGAGATAGCTCATTATTCCCTTCACTTTGATTTTTTTAGAAAACTCTTCAACATCTTTTTTTGAGAACCATGTCCCACAAGGTCGCCAAGAGATCCGCAAGGGAAAGGGGGCTGCGCCGAGTGGCTCTCCTCCCGCGGCAGCGTCCTCGGCTGTCCAGGATCCGATTCTGGGTGAGGGAATGCTTCAAAAACAAAGTCTCGAGCGTTAATTTGTGACACTCTGACTTTTTTCTGCCTGGGTGCTTGCGCCTCAGGAAATATGCTTCTGTGAGCATCATTATGCGCCTACAGAAGTCATGCGCCAACACTGTTGTGTGCTATGCGCCCACATGTTGCCATGTTATGCGCCCTCCAGCTGTGGCATGTTTTGCGTCCGTGTGCTGTTCGTGTGTTATGCGCCCACATGTTTTGGGCGCATATCCCTTTGGGCGCGTAGTCCTTTGGGCGCATAGCCCTTTGGGCGCATAACCCTTTGCGTGCATAGCCCTTTGGGCACGTAAAAGCCCTTCAGAACTTAGTTTTTCCTGCAGTTTTCTGAGTCTGACTTTCTTTTCTGTCCCTTTTCATGTTCTGTAGGGATCTGGCTAGCAAATTTCTCCAGGACCGGTATTGGCGATTCTTGGCATGTTGTAGATGCAACACTTGACACACACATCAGAGAGCTCAGGACTTCGTGTTTTGAAAGGGTTTTGCTCAGATGGTAGGAAAAACCTTTATACATCGAAGAGTCAAACGGTAGTCAGGCATCATCATGAAAGTTCTGTTTTCACGATTTTTCAAGTAGGCAAAAGCAACACTAGAGATGTTGTTTTGAAGGTATGGTCTCTTGGAAAAATGGGCCCAGGACATCCGTAATATGGAGGAGAGAAGATCACCATTTGTAGGTGTTTCAACATGCTATATTTGCCCTCCTCCGTGTAGCTTCTTGAAGGTTCAACTACCTTGTTTACTTCTTAACAATAAAACATGACCTCCTTCGAGGGCCACAAAACTGCTTTTAGACGAAAAGCGTGGTGCTGCCAAGCTGACCAGTCTATGTGTTGCTGATGAGTAGCAGATTTTCCCTTCTTTTGGACATCAATGTAATAATTTACTTCTTATCCAGATGAAGAGATGAAGAACCTTTTGTTTTGCTCATGAGATGTAGTCCTGTGAATGTAACTGAATTTGAATAAACAGAATACACTCGCTCCATTCTTTGTTTGTGGTATCTGTGGTGTTTGTATTAAAGAGCCAAATACAGTATTTGTGTAAAGGGTATCCCGCTGGGGGGCCCCTCTCTCTCTTTTTTTGTTTGGACCTATTTCCCCTTTGTGCATCCAGAAATGTGAGCAAATAGATTGGAAAAATACTTTCACGGACCTATTACCCTTTGGCACACCTGGTGGTACGGGTAATAGATTTGAAACAAAACCCAACAGAGGTAACATGGTCGTGATAGGTTTTGTGATCTTGACACCATGACTTTCATCTCGGGTTGGGTACAATCTTCAAGTCAGAAGACTATCGGTATCAAAGGTAATGTGGACGTGACACATGATAATCTGGTGGAATGTATTTTTTTGTTTTAGCTTCTTGTCAGGTATCTCTTCCTGAAGTGGAAGAAACTGTAACCCTCGTATTCCAAATTTAAAATTTTTATTTTATTTTATTATTCTAAATATTTTGCTTTAGAGAATAAATTTAAATCTAAATTTTTATAAAGGAAAAAAAATGTATACGATTTCGATTGACAAAAAGATTTATCAATTAATTCAAAATTAGATTTTTTGAGTTTATAAGTATATTTGTATATTATTTTGGTGATTAATTTTTAATTGAAATTGTTATGGCAAGTAGTTATTAGAAGTGTATTTGATTCAGTTTTGATTTATCGATATACTATTTTAAGATAAGATTGTATTTATGAAAACTCTTTCCTCAAATTATTTGATAATAGTAAGTATTATTTTAAATTATTATTGTTATAAAATGTTACATATAGATTAAATTAATTATGTTTTAAAATATTTATTGAATTAATTTATGGAAAGATTTGATCGAATTTATATCTAATGGATTAAATCTATGGAAAGATTAAATCCATACTATTCATAATCCTTCCCTTAGCTGGTAACCTCTCTCTATATAAAGGGAGGCTTCCCTTTATTTTTCTCACAAATTCCTTAACACCGCACACAATCACCTCATGCATCTCATCGTGCGTGCACCGTGTCCATGACATTCCATTATCTTCCCTATTTTCTATTACGTCTACAAATTTCTCCCCCGTGTCCGACAACCTGGACACAAACTCAATTCGTTTTCCTGTATCATGCAGGACACATCATCCTGACAAATCCCTAATCCTATACTTAGCCCTAACCCAAAATTTATACTGTCGTGCTTTTGGCCACCCGTCGTTCTCGGTCGGTCATCACCTGTACTCCGCCGTCCACCCCTAACCCCGAGCTCGCTGCCCCCTCATCCTTTCCGAATGTCGGACCACCCTCGACCACAATTGGCTGGACACCGCCATCACCATCTTTGCATCACCCCAAAAATTTCAAACCCAGTCCTCATCTTCATCACCACCACCACCAGCATCATTAGCATCATCGCCACAATAGAAAATCAACGCGACCAAAACCATATCTTAATCTTCGGCGATCTCGTTCCCGTAGGGGCCGACGCCGACCTCCGTGCCTCCCCAGCCAAACCCACACCGACGTTGCCCCGCCCAGCGAGCATCGGTGGTCCCCTGAGCCGCCTCCATAGATGCTCTGGCGAGGCTACATCTTCGCGACCGTCACTCGACTCCCTGAACGGTCGCATGCTGAGCCATCCACTCCCTCGCAGCGCCAGCCATAGCCGAGCTTCTAGTCGGGCCTTGCGTGTGCATCTTGCTCGACCGCTCCTCTCTCAACTTTCTTCACCTCCCACTTCTCATCCCTTTGGGACTGCCCAACGTCGTGGTGAGAAGAAACTCCGTCGCGCGCCTAGCGAGCCCCGCCAGTGCCGGAGCCACGCCGAGGTGAAGCCCGCGCATCCGCCGACTGAGCCGCGCTCTTTCTCTCTCTCTCTCTTCGTCTCTTGCTCTCCTTTCCTATTGATCTTCCATTCCCGACCCCTCTCTTCACTTGGAGAAGAAAAGCTAACTTCACCCTCTTTCATCATTCTCTCTCCCTCATTTTTGGTTTCGAAATGCAGTCGCTTGTCTTTTTTTATTACTATTTTATTAGTCTTTTGAGAAGTGTATGCAGTTGAGTTTTTTGTTAAATCATTGATGTTTTGTTATTTTTAGTACTATTAATTAATATAATGAATATTTTGGAAACAGTAGTAGATTTTGATATTAGTATATATATAGGTTTATTGGTATACTATGTATATATACTGTTATAATAATTATTTTGATTAATTGATAATATTAGCAATTGTTTTGTTAATTTTCCTATAGTTGTTGTTCAATAAAATATTTGTATAATATTTCTCCATGTTGTAATTTATCAAAAAAAATAGTATTAGGGCTTGGCCCTATAGGTACTTCAAACAAGATTTCGAAGCTTATTTTTATGATGTAATATTTTCTACAAGCAAATTATAGTTTTGATATAAAGATGGTTTTTATGACTTTCAAGTATTTTACTAATAAAAATATATTTTTCAAATGTAATAAATATTTTTTCCAAAATATTTATTTATATATACAAAACTTCTTCGATTATTTATTCTTGTCCATGACTAAAACGAATCATTCCTATCTTCTTGCAAATCTCAAACTTCCTTATATCGTCCCTAGCTAATTTGGCTATACCGGACTCAATGGCATGGTCCGTGTCGTCATCTAAAATCATCTTGCATAGCTTTGACTTCAGAGACTATCTTTGTACTGTCATGATCATATTGTGCCAGTCAGCTTCAAATCAAACCGAGGCAAGTATCACTATGACCTATGTTTCATTTATTTTATGCTACATGTATCTTCGTGTCGTCTTTTTTCACTATTACTCTCTTATGGTTCATGATTGTCATTGTTCATGGTTACTATTGTGCACGAGAGTTAGAATCGGTTGGATATGCATACATGTTCATGTCTTACTTATTATTTCCTATTGTTTACAGTTTATCGTATTGCTAATGTTTATCGTAGTGGACATGTATTGTGAGTGAGTCGAGCGGGGGAATACAACAAGTAAGCATGTGGTCAACGAATTGAATACAGACCCCCTATGCATTGATTGCATAATATCAGTCTTGCACCACACGTATGACTGACGGATATCCCAAGCCGTCTACATGCTGAAAGTTGGTATTCTAAAACACAGTACACGTGACTTAATTATTGTTGCTCTGTTGTCCATTGTTCTTCTTTCGTCAAGTCTACCTTCATATTATTATCATGTCTCAAAGGTACTTTCTTATCATACCATGTCATGCCTATACCTATCTTCAGTTAAATTCCTTTTAATCATTCCTGGATGATTGTATAATATATTGTGTAATGTAGTGTTATGGTGATCTTGCTCCAATCCTGACTGGATAACTATTTTTCAGTTGGCAGATTCTTGATGACTACTCTCGATGACTTGCTCTCTTGCTTTGGGTTCCTTTGGGTGGAGTTAGAGCTGTCTTGGAGGCCAACCATAGATTCTAGATAGAATAGTCACATGTAGCGAATTTGTATCGAAAAGCAATTTGAATGTATTATTAGAATTATAATTTAAATAATTAGTGAATGAGCAAGATAATATGATTTTGTTGTATTTGAGATTTATGTTGGCTCTACACAGCGTACTACCGCCGATGCTGCGGCGTAGGCTGGACTTGGCCACGTACTCGTATCCCGAAATGCGGGAGCAGGTCGTGACAAGTTTTTATGGTGGCCCATGCAGGTCTATTTTTGCAAAATTGTGCGAACTCGTAGGAGTACCTATATCAGTTGTACTACTACGAGCCTGCGATTAGGAAGTGCTCATTCACAATTAGGACGGACTTGATTTTAGAAGAATGACTAGGATTAGGAATAATAGGAAAACCCTTACCTAAATCGACTATTTGGGTGGTTAAGATTGCTACATAGGCTGTGTGGTTAAGTTAGGAATGGACGTTCAAATTGAGGCTTAATGAAATTACAAAAATTTCAAATTGAAGAAAATTTATTATAAGGATTTAACATTGTGTTTTCGTATCACGGTATAATGAAAGGTGGATAGGTTGTCAATGATAAAATTAGATTTTCAATTTTGGAATATTTGAGTTGTTAAATCTTTGGATATTTTTTTTTTGAAGTTTAAATTTTATGTAACCTGATGAGTATGAATTTGTTAAGAAAATAATTTGGTTTGATTAGTGACAATGTGATGATCTATTAAAATTTTAAATTATGAAAGGGAGGATTTGAATGTAAAATATAAGGATTATGGATTTAAAATTTGGAACTTTTGATAAAATTGGATATGGAATTGAAAACTTGGATAGTAAATTATGAATCTTAATCGAATAAGTTGAAATGGATGACTTTTTTTAATATATATTTTGAAGATTAAGACTTATAAGATAGGGTAGAATTCTATGGTGACCAAGGAGATAGGTTAAGGCATTGATGGGTCAAACTCCTCTAACTCTATTCCTTTATCGTTGTCTTTTCTGGTTATCTAAATTCGTTCTATTGCCGATTCCTACCCTAAATATTGTAAATCTTCTAGAATTCCATAACATAACCTACATTTCCGTATATTTTGTTCCTGCCCTAGCCATCCTTCCTTCAACAAGGATTATATAAATCCTTCTAAATTGAAAATTTGCTATTTTCGTTTAATGATTTATACTTTGCTTTTGATATTTTACTTTTCATATATAAGGTAGATATTTTTAAAAATTCGAGGACGAATTTATTTCTAAGGTGGGTGGATTTGTAACCCTCGTTTTCGGAATTTAAAATTTTTATTTTATTTAATTATTCTAAATATTTTGCTTTAGAGAAAAAAAATTTTGGTTTCAAAATGTCGCCGCTTGTCTTATTTTTTTAATTACTCTCCCCTTCATTCATCATTCTCTCTCCCTCCTTTTTGGTTTCAAAATGTAGCCGCTTGTCTTCTTTTTTTATTACTATTTTATTAGTCTTTTGAGAAGAGTATGCAGTTGAGTGATTTGTTAAATCATTAATGTTTTGTTATTATTAGTATTATTAATTAATATGATGAATATTTTGGAAACAGTAGTAGACATTGATATTAGTATATATATAGGTATACTGGTACATTATGTATATATACTGTTATAATAATTACTTTGATTAATTGATAATATTAGTAATTGTTTTGTTAATTTTCCTATAGTTGTTGTCCAATAAAATATTTATATAATATTTCTCCATGTTGTATTTTATCATAAAAAATAGTATTAGGGCTTGGCCCTATAGGTACTTCAAATAAGATTTCGAAGCTTATTTTTATGATGTAATATTTTCTACAAGCAAATTATAGTTTTGATATAAAGATGGTTTTTATGACTTTCAAGTATTTTACTAATAAAAATATATTTTTTAAATATAATAAATATTTTTCCAAAATATTTATTTATATATACAAAACTTTCTTCGATTATTTATTCCCGTCCATGACTAAAACGAATCATTCCTATCTTCTTGCAAATCTCGAACTTCCTTATATCGTCCCTAGCTAATTTGGCTATAACGGACTCAATAGCATGGTCCGTGTCGTCATCTAAAATCATCTTGCGTAGCTTTAACTTCACAGACTATCTTTGTGCCGACATGATCATATTGTGCCATTCAGCTTCAAATCAAACCGAGGCAAGTATCACTATGACCTATGTTTCCTTTATTTTGTACTGCATATATCTTCGTGTCGTCTTTTTCACTATTACTCCCTTATGGTTCATGATTGTCATTGTTCATGGTTACTATTGTGCACGAGAGTTAGAATCGGTTGGACATACATACATGTTCATGTCTTACTCATTGTTTGCTATTGTTTATAGTTTATCGTATTACTAATGTATATCGTAGTGGACATGTATTGTGAGTGAGTCGGACGGAAGAATACAAAAAGTAAGCATGTGGTCAACGAATTGAATACAGACCCCTATACATTGATTGCATAATATCAGGCATGCACCACACGTATGACTGACGGATATCCCAAGCCGTCTACATGCTGAAAGTTGGTATTCTAAAACACACAGTACACGTGACTTAATTATTGTTGCTCTGTTGTCTATTGTTCTTCTTTCGTCAAGTCTATCTTCATATCGTTATCATGTCTCAAAGGTACTTTCTTATCATACCATGTCATGCCTATACTTATCTTCAGTTAAATTCCTTTTAATCGGTCCTGGATGCTTGTATATTATATTGTGTAATGTAGTGTTATGGTGATCTTGCTCCAATCCTGACTGGATAACTGTTTTTCAGTTGACAGATTCTTGATGACTACTCTCGATGACTTGCTCTCTTGCTTTGGGTTCCTTCGTGTGGAGTTAGAGCTATCTTGGAGGCCAACCATAGATTCTAGATAGAATAGTCACATGTAGCAAATTTGTATCAAAAAGCAATTTGAATGTATTATTGGAATTATAATTTAAATAATTAGTGAATGAGCAAGATAATATGATTTTGTCGTATTTGAGATTTATATTGGTTCCACACAGCGTACTACCGCCGATGCTGCGGCGTAGGCTGGACTTGGCCACGTACTCGTATCCCGAAAAGCGGGAGCGGGTCGTGACAGAAACTTTCCAAGCCGCTTCTCTGATGATCTCTACTGAAGATGAGGAGATAGCCCAGGAAGTTGTCAAATCTTTCTACTCTGTACTAAGAGTGAAGCTTCCTGGAGTCCTGAATCGGAATGCCGCCTTCGGCCCCGTGAGGGCTGTTGCCGAATGTCAAGTCACGGCCCTCGAGAGCATGGCTGGCTACAGGGAGCGAGCCAACACTCTGAGGAAGGTGCTAAATGACCTGGAGGGTCAGGTGGCCAGGTTTCGGGATGCCAAACAGCGGAGCCCGACGTCGCTGTTCCGCACAGAGGATGAGGCTTTGATGACGGCTCTTGCGGGGGAGAAGGATACCTTCCAGGCAAGGAAGGATGCCCTTGTTCGAGAGATCGACGAGCTGGCTGATCAGTATGGCTAGTTCAATACTGCAAGTGAGGCCCGTGCTGCCTCGAAGAACAGGCTGGCTGCACAGATCACTGAGAAGTATAATCATATTGCGTAGATCAAGAACGAGATCGCCCAATTAGAAGCTGACTTATGGGTGAGGACATCTGAACAGGAGGATTATTTGTCCCAAGCCGCCATGACTGCGACTACTTCTTCCCGTTTAGAAGAACAGCTGGCAAAGTTGGAGGGGGAGCATCAGAGTCTGATCCTCTTTGAAAATGAAGCCGCTCGTCAAAAAGAGGCACGGGGCCGAGCTACGGTGAAGTCTGAAGCCGAAATTGCGGCTCTAAGGGATGGTATCAATCACCTATGTACCCATAGATTTTTGTAACTCTTCCCTTTTTTTTTCTAGCCGTCACGTCTCTTGTACCTTTTTTCTGTCTCTTGATAGACGTTGAAGTACAAAATAAAGAATCTTTTCAGAAGTGAATGTGGTTTTGTGAAATATCGATGCTATAGGTAATGTGGACGTAGTATGGATATTTCTGGTGGGTATTCTGCTGGGGAATTGTGATGTGGACCTATTATCTATTTTATATTCAAGTTATTTGAATATAGATAATAAGTTGAATGAAACTGCTAGTAGAGGTAATATGGACGTAATAGCAGAGGATGTTCTATATCTGACCAGAGGTAATATAGACGTGGAAAGATATGTAACGTTAGGGAGGAGTGGATATTTCAGTGGTAACAGGAACGCGATTATCCTTGATGAATGCTTTGCTCAGAGGTTATATGGACGTGGCAAAATATTTAATCATTTCGTTGGGAAAATAATTATCAAAAAATAATTCAAAGGTAATATGGACGTGACTTGTTTTCGTCAAACCGAGTTTGGACGGAGTCAAAAATGGAAATAATTCCACTAGAGAAATATTTAGAGGACCTATTATCCAGGGCGTATTCAAGACTCTTGAAATACGGATAATATTTAGATAGGTAGTTGAAGAATTTCTAGACGTATTTCCCGAAGAACTTTCAGGTCTACCACCGGTTAGAGATATTGAGTTCAGCATAGAATTGGCACCTGGAACTAAACCAATATCAGATCGGGTTTACAGAATGGCGAATTCGGAGCAGGCCAAGGTGTATCAGCACATAGAGGAACTGAAGGAGAAGAAGTTCTTCCAGGCTAGCATATCACCATGGGCAGCACCAGTGGTACTTGTAGGAAAGAAGGATGGGTCATCCAGATTGTGCATCGATTATAGGAAGCTTAACGCGGCAATAGTAAAGAATAAGTACCCACTACCAAGAATCAATGACTTGTTTGATCAGTTGAGCAGAGCTAGAGTTTTCTCCAAGATAGATCTTCGTTCGGGGTACCATCAAGTGAGGGTTCGAAAGGAAGACATTCCTAAGAAAGCATTCAGGTCGAAGTATGGACATTATGAATTCTTATTAATGCCGTTTGGTTTGACCAATGCTCCAGCTATATTCATGGATTTGATGAACCGCATCTTTATGCCATACTTAGATCAGTTTTTTATGGTATTTCTCGACGACATTCTTGTATACTCTGCTAGTGAAGAGGAGCATGAAGACCACCTCAGGAAAGTGTTACAGGTTCTGAGAGAGAACCAGTTGTATGCCAAGCTCAACAAATGTGAGTTTTGGTCGAATCATATTTCATTTTTGGGTCATATCATATCAAGAGCTGGAGTAGCAGTAGATCCCAAGAAGGTAGAAGCAGTAGAGAGTTGGCCAGTACCCAAGACCGTAGCTGATGTACGGAGTTTCTTGGGATTGGCAGGATATTACAGAAGGTTTGTATCAGACTTTGCGAGGCTTTTAGCACCTATGACCCGCTTGACACGAAAGGATGTACCATTCGTATGGTCGGTAGAATGCCAGGCATCATTTGAGAATCTGAAGCAGAAGTTGATATCAGCAGCTATCCTTACATTGCCAGTTGGGCCCGGAGGTTTTACTTTATATTGTGATGCGTCAGGTAAAGGACTTGGATGTGTCCTTATGCAACATAGAAAGGTGATAGCGTATGCATCTAGGCAGCTTCGAGACCACGAGAAGAATTACCCAACTCATGATTTGGAGTTGGCGGCAGTAATATTTGCTTTGAAGCTATGGAGACATTATTTATATGGTGACCGAGTGGACATGTACACAGACCATAAAAGTCTGAAGTACATCTTTACTCAGAAGGAGCTGAACATGAGGCAGAGAAAATGGTTAGAGCTGATCAAGGATTATGACGTGGAGCTTCAGTATCATCCAGGCAAGGCTAATGTGGTAGCAGACGCTCTCGGCAGAAGAGGCGGCGCATTTATGTTGACAATGCAGAAGCACATCTTAGAAGACCTTCAGGAGATGGGCATCGAAGTTATACTTCCTAGTGATGTAGGAATTCTGGCGAGTCTACAAGTTCAATCCGACTTGGTAGGCAGGATCAAGGCAGCCCAGGCACAGGACCCATGGATTCAGAAGCTTAGGGCAGAATGTGAGTCAGGGCTCAGAAAAGAGATACAAATCCACGAAGATGGTACACTTAGGTTTAGATCACGTCTATGTGTACCTAGTACAGATATCAGACAGGAAGTTATGACAGAAGCTCACAATTCTCAGTATTCTATACATCCTGGAGGGACCAAGATGTACCAAGATATCAAGCAGCACTTCTGGTGGAACGGGATGAAGAGGGAGATAGCTAGGTTTGTTTCCCATTGCTTGATATGTCAGCAAGTAAAGGCAGAACAGCAGAGGCCAGCTGGATTATTACAACCGCTTCCTATCCTGGAATGGAAGTGGGAACACATCACAATGGACTTTGTGGCCGATTTACCGAAATCACCAAGTGGTAAAGATGCTATTTAGGTGATAGTGGACCGACTAACAAAGGTAGCACACTTTCTTCCTTTCAGAGTAGGGCAATCTACAGAAAAGTTGGCAGAGTTGTATATGCAACAGATAGTCAGGCAACATAGAGTCCCTGTCAGTATTGTGTCAGACCGAGATACCCGCTTTACATCACATTTCTGGAAGAGCTTACATCATAGTCTGGGTACCAAGTTAAGATTTAGCACGGCTTACCATCCGCAAATAGACAGACAATCAGAAAGGACAATTCAGACTTTGGAAGATATGTTGCGAGCTTGTACCCTAGATTTTGGAGGATCTTAGGAAAGCCACCTGCCCTTAGTTGAGTTCTCATACAACAACAGTTATCAAGCCAGTATCCAGATGGCGCCATTTGAGGCACTATATGGTAAGAAGTGTAGGTCGCCACTAGCATGGGATGATATCGGGGAGAGGAAGATGCTAGGCCCAGAAATGATTGTCCAGACAGTTGAAGTGATTAAGGTAATTAGGGAGCGACTTCGAGTTGCGCAGGATCGACATCGTCATTGGGCGGACCAGCATCGTAGGCCGCTAGAGTTTTCTGTTGGGGACCATGTGTTCCTACGGATCTCACCTACCCGTAGGGTCATTAGATTTGGCGTTCGCGGGAAGTTGAGTCCGCGATACGTAGGACCATTCGTTATCCTTGATAGGGTGGGCGATGTTGCTTATCATTTATCCCTTCCACCTTCGTTACGAGAGGTGCATGACGTATTTCATGTATCTCAGTTACGAAGGTATGTATCAAACCCAAGCCATATCCTTGATCATTCTGAGTTGGTTGTTGGTACCAACTTGTCTTACGAGGAGCAGCCTGTGTCCATCTTGGACGGAAGAGAGAAGATACTCAAGAATCGAACAATTAACCTTGTCCGGGTTGCTTGGGGTCATCACTCTTTAGGAGAGTCAACGTGGGAACGTGAGGATGATATCCGATCACGGTATCCACATCTGTTTGACTCACAAGGTATATTTCTTCCCGTGTACCTTGATTGTCTTAACTCCGCATGCTAGTCGCCCTATGAGTAGAAATTACTTGATATCGTAGATTGTTGAATATAGATATGTTACTTGCTATGGACATTGTAAAATGATTGCTTGCTTAAATTGTTTGTACTAGTTTGGCCTTGATATTCCTATCCTGCTTGGATTTGAAATTTTGAGGACGAAATTTTTCTAAGGAGGGTAGAGATGTCACTCCCCGTTCCCAGTATACGTATTTTTAATACATGTACTGCTTAAATGTATTTATTTAATATTTATCATGTATTGTTTCGTATTTAAATCTCTTTAAATTCATGTTAATTAAATTCCTGCAATTAATTTTCTGTATTTTACTTCATGCTTTTATTCTCTGCTTTAGCTTACTTTAGGTTTGGCCTAGGTTGGTTTATTTTCGGGTTATGGTGGTTCATCGTGAACCGAACCCACCTACCACCACCCCTTCCATTTAAAGCCCACTCCTTTCTCTCTCTCCATTACTCTCCTTCACCATTACTCTTCTTCCTCATTACTCTCTTCCCCTACCAAACCCATAGACAAGTACATCTTGCTTCTTCATGAGGACGCATTTTTATGGTTCCATTCTCTTCCCCTTGTGATTCTAAGAGAGTTTAGAACTTGGCATTTTTCGTTTTGAAGTTTTATTTTTAGTAGATCTAGAAATTAGTTGTTTTCGGATTTTGGTGGTTTTGATCTATCAAACTTCTTTGTTTTCAAGTTTTGATGGTTCCATGTTGTAGAGAATTTTATTCTACCCAATTTTAACCTTTGCAAAGTTGGATTTAGACTTATTTTGACCAAGTTATGGATTTTGAAGCTTTGGGTTCAAACCATGGAGTTCTTGCTGATTGGAGAAGACAGTGAGCAGTGTACGCGAGCTTTGTAGCTTGTGCCACTGAGTTGCGCGTGCTCTTTAGCGCAGCGCAGTCTGACTTGCATACGCTACCTTTTGGAGGCGTATGACTTACATATGCTGCCTTTTGGAGGCGTATGACTTGCATACGCTGCCTTGAAGATGAGTCATATGGAGTACATACGCTGCCTTGAAGAGGAGTCGTATGGAGTACATATGCTGCCTTGAAGAGGAGTCGTATGGAGTCCATACGCTAGCTTGACCTGAGCGTACGCTGACTTGAGCGTAGCTTGACCCGAGCGTACGCTGACTTGAGCGTAGCTTGACTTGAGCGTAGCTGACCTGAGCGTACGCTGACTTGAGCGTAGCTTGACCTGAGCGTACGCTGACTTGAGCATAGCTTGACCTGAGCGTACGCTGACTTGAGCGTAGCTTGACCTGAGCGTACGCTGACTTGAGCGTAGCTTGACTTGAGCGTAGCTTGACCAGATCGTACGTTGACTTGAGCGTAGCTTGACTTGAGTTATAGATACCCCGATTGACTGGAATTAAACCCTGAGAGTTGTAGACTCGACCCCACTGAATATTAGTTGACTTTCATGCCTTGTCACCATTGATAATGATTGTGACCTTGACTAATAATTGATCATGCGTTCCCAGTTGGAACTAAGGGACTGGCTAGTCGTCTTATTAAATTGAATGAATGAGACACATTCATATTAATTATGAACTATTGAAATCGACTGGCCAATCCCGAATCTTGGTATACAGGCACATGCAGGCTTCAATTCATTTATTATTTATTTATCTTACCAAAGAAGCATGTGTCTTTATGGTCAAGGCATGATTACTCCGTGGTTAGTTTTGATTGTTGTATTACGCTATGTAAGACCTACAACCTTACCGCACTGGTATCATTGTATAGTTGCGCATATCATACCCCGTACGAAAGTACTCATTCTGAATGACCATGATCCACGACATGGTACTTCACTCAACGTAGAGACTATTAAGTTAAATAAAATAATGATTGCATGGAGAGAATGGATTCTCGAGTTCTTACATGGCAGCCCTCTTGGGACTAGTAGTGCCCGACAGGCCGGTTGGTCCCCACAGATGCTGCAAATCTGCCACACGGGCATGGAGCGGTATCTGGTTATATTATCTATTGAATATTGTATATTAATGACGGGCGTCCCGCTGGGACTCGTCTAATTCATGAATGGCACAATTGATTGACTGGGTAAACTAGCCTTACTTGCGCATAGTAAGAACTGAGAAATCCTTTATTGCATAAGTCCAGGATAACTTGGGACTCACAATAGCAAGCCGTAGTAGTTGCCTGGCCGTTTAAATCGATTTGTGTGTACTGTACCTACTCTGTTACTTAACTGAGATGATCAGAATGTCAGGACATGACGGGCCAACTTCTGTCCTTGTTTGGTTGGGAGGTTGGTTCGAAGTGTCGTGATGTTGTATGAGTCCTAGTAGATAGCAGAGATTTATTATCATACTCTCTTATTACTGGCTTCATTCCTCATATCGTGCTCCCTTGCGGTACTTGCTATTAGAGGTCTAACCTCTCTGGTTTTGCATGGCCAGATTTAGAGCCGGTTCCCGAGGACTCAACTTACTTCTACCTCCAAGATGGTCAACACTAGAGGGATGATTGCAGGAGGACTCGAGTGGGTTTCTTACTTCCCCGCTCGTTTTGTTATCTACTTTATACCTTGCCGTTTGGCACCGACATGTTAGTCGGATCGTCTTGTACTTACTTTTACATAATTATAACTAAGTCAGGCTGCAGCTGCTAACAATTGTGTATACTTACTACATCATCTGGCTGTATTTTGTAAAGCCAGATATCAAGAACATTTTGACGGAGCGTTTGGGATGCCTTACTGCTTTATCTCACATGTTCTCTATTTCTGTTTCTTGTTTGAATGATTGAGATAATAGAAGTAAAGTGACCATAGGGAGACTTTCATGTAGTATGCACCCCCTCGTCTTGTAGACAACAATGATCGTATTATACGGTATTCATCTACCCGTAATACATAGCTGGCTGAGTCATTCCCCCGCTCTCCAGTATTCTGGTTCTGGGGCGTGACATGTGTCACGACCCGCACCCTAGCGTTAGGGCACGAGAACGTAACAACGCCCAGCCTACGCCGCAGTGTCGGCGGTAGAACGCTGTCCTAGGTCTCAATGCATCTAACAGTATAAGACTAAATAGTTTATACTCCCCGAATGGGGGTGACATAGCAGATACAGACTCAATCACATCTAAGGTAGAGCATGATAAGAATAGATAAAACATGAAATCCAAAAGAGGTACAACAGAGAGAAATCTAAGTGTCTAAGATACACAAATCCAGAAATACATCTCAAATCTCCAAACTCAGATACAGTAATCCACAAAGTAAATACAACTCCAGACAAAATGAAATAACTACCTAAACAACCTCTAATGTGTCTCCTCTAGGCTAGCAGGCACCTCCAGGCTATCTGTAAAATTTATTAACAGGTCCAGTCAGGACTGGAGCGAGCACACTACATCTCAACAAGTCATAACAGGAAAGGAAATATAATCATGCTAGAGAATAAAATACAGGATCTGAAGAAATAGCATAATGTAAAAGAGAGACTGTAAGTAAATATCTATGATATATAGAGAGAGACAGTGCTAGTGATTCAGAGTACAGGATAAACATGTGAATGGCATGGGACTGATTTATGATTACACTACTGGAAATTGATTCATGATTACACTACTTGGATTTATTCACATGTTCACTCATACTCCCCCATCCCCAATCAATACACAAGGATCCATTCAAGTTACGTTAAGATTCATGATTATACTACATTGCCCATAAAGGGTGATTCATGAATAGATTCGTGAAGGCTCGGTGATCATGTGAGTACATGAGTCACTAGCTGATAACGAAGATTCATGATAATAGAAGCATATGATACGTGATGTAAGTGAAACACACATGACAAAAGTATCTGATGCTCCCGAGGGGGATAACATCTCATGAAGGGATCCATATAGTACCAATCCGTGTTACCAACGTGTCAGCATCAAGTAAGATAGTCTAAAGCAGGAAATATAATCCTAAACATGATATAAAATGATCTGAGAATGTACTCGCCTCGATAACCTGAACAGCTGATAAGTATAGGGGGTCCCACTGAAGCCACAGAGTCCTATTTAAAGTAACACAGGTTATAAGGTGTTCAAGTTGAAAATAAATGAATCTCTATAATCAATCTACATTATTCTAGGTTCTTCTAAGTCAAAACAACTCTAGGTCGACTCCGGTCAATAATCTAGTCAAACTAGGTCAAGTGTTGACTTACAGTTGACTTTGGGTCAACTGGTCAACTTAGGTCAATCAGGGTCAATTCTAGTCTAATATAAAGTGTACTTCGTTATTTGCACGTCGAAACTTACGGCACGCAAATCGAGATAAGAAGATTATCGGTAAGGTTGATAATCTTATTATAGTGACCCACGTATCCAACTTGTCAATTTCAGCGATGTGAGATCACTGGAATTGACTGATCTCAGTTTCGTTGTACTAATCCCGAAACACGAACATTATAAGAATTAATTATTAATTAATTATAAAAAGGTTAAACTTAGAGAAATTATCAACAAACATTGTCGGACGATGAAATGAACATCGCCAACGTGTCCAGAATGGTCAAATTAGCTAGGATAGCCTACCCAACGATCCAATTTGGACACAAGGGCAAAAAGGTAATTTCGGGTCAAAATGGTGTCCGTGTCGGAGCCGTTTTGCACCGAAAAATGTGCAAGAAAACAAGTCTACAAAATATAACCAATTATATGTCCACGAAACCAGAATGTCGATACGAACCCAACGGTATCTCCAGAATTGGATTCCGTTGACCCGATCTCCATTTGGCCCGTTGACTAGAACTTGGAATTTCGGTTTGTACGAAAATGCGTGCCGGAGCCAAAGTTCTCAAAACTCAGCAAACTACCTGTCAACGAGTCCAGAATGATGATACGAACTTAACAGTATCTCCAGAATTGGATTCCGATGAGCCGATCTCAAATGACCCGTTGACCCGGATATTGGTATCCGACTTGCACCGAAATGCGTGTCGGACCCAATGTCTACCAAAACCTAGCAAATTATATGTCAACGAGTCCAGAATGACGATACGAACTCAACGGTATCTCCGGAATTGGATTCCGATGAGCCGACGTCAAAAAGCCCCGTTGACCCAGAAAATGGGACCCGCTTTGCACCGAAAAACGTGCCCGGGCCCACGTTCTCCAAATCTAACAAATTTTATATGAAAACATGCCAGAACGATGCCACAAGTCTAATGGTGGTGTCAGAAATGAAATCTGGAGTCCCGTGTTCAAAAATGGAATTTTACAAGTTGGAAATTACGAATTCGGACGACCAACTTTGGCGTCGAATTCAACCAATCAAACAAGCTCACAATGAAACGAAACTGGAGGGGTAGTAAGAGGGTTATACCAGCTTCGCACCGGAATTGGTAGCATACGAAACGGAGCTGCGGTGGAGGATATACAAGCTGACGAAGTTGGCTCCGCAAAACTATCCAAATTTAAAACAATTTAAACGGTCAACTTGGTGGCCGGTTTTCATGTATCAAACGATAAAATTAACGGACGAAAATTGAAACGAGCGAAGGTGGATATACCGAGATTGCGACGGAGCGAAGAAATCGCCGATCCAACTGTCGAATTTCTGGGAAAACGTGCGCGAAGTTGCTGCGATGGAGCGCGAATTCTGAGTTCCAAACTCGCACGCGCCGACGGGATCTCGTTCAAAACGCACGAATCGCCTCGACGGCGCATCCCGGAGGACGTTGGCCGCCATGGGAGGAGACCCATGTGTGCGCCCGGCCCTGGGGGGGGTGTCCCCACCGACCACGGCGGCGGTGGCGCCGACGGTGGCCGGCATGCACGCGCACGAAGGCACGCGCTGCTGCCGCGAACTGCTGCTGTCGCGAACTGCTGCGCACTGCTCGTTCGTGCGGCGGCGCACGGCGGCGAGGGAGGTGAGGCCGCGAGGGTGGCGCACAACCGTGCGGCCAGCGGCGAGGTGGTGGCGGACTGATATGGTGGTGGAGGTGGTGGCGGAAACATGGTGATGGTGGTGGTGATGATGAGGGAGGAGGAGGAATAAGGAGGAGGAGATCGAGGTGGAGGAGGTGGTGGTCGCGCGACGGCCAGGCTGGCCGGGGTGGTGGCACGGCCATGGCCAGAGGGTGGTCGGGCATGGTGAAGGCTATGGGAGGATGATGATGGAGATGATGGTTGATGATGGTTGAAGATGGTTGATATCCATGGGAGGAGGAATAAGGAAATCAGTGAGGAGGAGAGGGCTGAGCTCGGCCATGGCCGAGCACGGCGAGGCCAGGGGGTTCGGACAGGGGAGGCTCGGGGAGGAGAAGCTGTTCTTGTTGTTGTGTTTGTTGCTGTTGAGGTTGTGTAGTAAAATCATTAGGAAGAGAGAGAGAGAGAGAGATAATAATGTGAGAGGGAGAGAGAGAGAAAAAAAATGCCAACCTAGATTTTAGGGCCGGCCAACCAACAATATTGGCTGTGAGTGTGAATGTGAGGGAATGGGTGGTGAGGATTTAATTTGGAAAATCAAAGGGCTAGAAATTAATTTGTAGAAAATAGGTAATTCCAAGGGTTTTTAAATCAACAGAAATTTCCAATAAATATTGTAAATGGGTAAAATGAGTAATTGATATTTTTGGGCGAAAAATATGAGGGTGTCATGATGGATCGTAACATGGGGCTGGACTGGACTCGGTGGAGCTGGATTGGGTCCAAAATCGGACATTGTGCAAAAATTGAATTAAAATAGACGTTGATGATCATGAGTGAATAAGTTGCACATGGGGATTCCAATGAATGGGACACAAGTGGCGGACGGATAGTAGGCTCAAAGTGGGCCATGTCCATAGTTGGGGCGGACAGGTTTTGATCGACAGGGGACCCACAAATCAAGTTGAACGATGAATGTGACGCCGTGGAGTGAAATAAAATCGGGTCACGTGTCGGGAAAAGTTGTGCGAATCAAATGGAGCACAAAATAACGTGTCTGAGTGGGACACGAAGGTCATGGGTGACGAGCATCTCGAGTAGATCATCAATGA
Organism: Iris pallida; assembly: GCA_029216955.1. Classification (NCBI taxonomy): domain Eukaryota; kingdom Viridiplantae; phylum Streptophyta; class Magnoliopsida; order Asparagales; family Iridaceae; genus Iris; species Iris pallida. The sequence continues at coordinate 57,228 of JANAVB010015158.1, read as the reverse complement.
GGAGTTGGTTTCAAGAAACTGACTGGTCTTGTGCTCCCAATTTAAATGTCATGGTAACGCGCTGAAAATGATCAAGAAAAAGAGTGGGAAAATAAATAACAATCCAATGGTCTAAACCGACCCGAAGTTCAGCGAAGCAGAAAGAGCACAAGAGAACAAGTTTGGATGGGACACTATATACCGTCATAAAGGTAATCATGTCCACTCCAAAACTCGTGAAGAAGATTTCCAGAGTTGAACATCCCTGACACTCCAAATATCAAAGGCATGGAAAAGTACACTTAAGGAAAAATACAGAATAAATTATTTATCAAACCAATCAATCAGAAAATAAAATAAAATAAAATGAAAAAAAATTATCCCAAAATTCAGGGTGCTCACATCCTACCCACCTTATAAAAATTTCGTCCTCGAAATTAAAATGTCCATACTCCCTCTAGGTCAAACCCCCACAACCAAAGTCCCAGAACTAAAACAAATCGTACCATCAAAAAAAGATCGACATGCAGGGTCATGGCATACGGTGACAGTGAAGTCTCATCTAGGTATACTAGTCATGCTAACCGAAAGGGTCATAGGGTATCAAAACACACAAGCAATCCAGGTTGCTAAAATAGAAAAGTTACAGAAATAACAAATCATCAAAACTGTAAGGCGGTCTACCATCCTATATGAAAACTGGTACTCATCAAAAAAAAAAAATGAAGGGAGGTAACTACCAATCATCTGAAAAAAATACTATTCCAAGAAAATCAAAATCACAAGTTAAAGAATTGAAAGTCACTTGCATTGAAATCCAATCACAATATATATACAGAGAGCATTAGAGAGGAATACATTATGTGTATGGGAACATGTTCATATGGTTAGATAGTAGGCGTGTGTGTATGTGAATATACATGAAAGTGTATACGAGGATTTGGGTTTCAAACAATAGCTATCCAGTTACATTACTCATGGCATATGGTTTAACAATCTATAATATACAACCTATTTAATCATAACATAGAGAGAAAAGATTAGGTTACATGACAGGGCATACTAAGTTAGAGTGTGTGTGTGTCCTTGTACAGGGTTATAGCTTAGTATTGAAAGGTTAAACCAGGTTTTAGTTCAGCATTTACATACAAATCTGAAATGAGCTAACATTTTAACAAGTGTAATATTAACATAATGCAATCTCGGGTTTTAGGGTTTTGAAAAGATCACGACTAACTCAATGCTTCCAATATATCCTAACATGATGGAAATGAGACCCTAACATACTATCAATACGTTTAATCTACGCATACAGTCAATATTACATGTTAAATCTGAATTTTAACTAAACATGGAAATCAATGTAAAAATGTTAACATGTAACTAGTTTTCAAGATTTTGGAGAAATTTGCATATCAAAACCAACTCAGTGTTTATCACAACCTACATGTAAGAATATGAAACCTAACATTATATCCCTACGTACAACAACGTACACAGCTCTAAAATATTACGTAAAATTTTTTTAAAACAACAACTGAACTAACATTTGGAATCCGTATTAAGGGTTAACATGCACACAGTCTTAGATTTGACAAATTAAACACAAAAGTCAACAATTTTTTTTAAATTGAAACTATAAGTATAACATACATGTGCAGTGATGTAAACATAACTAATAACATGAAATTTATATTTAAAATTATGAATTTAAACATGGAAAAGCAGAGAACCAGAAATATTGGTTATGAAAATTTGGACATCAACAACATATCAATATGTATTTAGGCATGTAGGAAATCAAGTGTAGCATGCATACGTGTCAGGCAAAGAGTCTGTGTCCACTATATATATTCTCATGTCCCAATATAAAAATTTAATTCTACGTTAAAACCAACAATTAGATTCCTACCAAGATTGCAAGCAGGTGATTGACGTAATCAAGACAGTTTTATTATTATCTAATACAGGAATAAAAGCAAGAAGGAAATAACGATAAAATTTATTTGCTCATCTGTTTAAAGAAGAACCATTTTGAAACCCAGAGCTAAACTATCAAATCCAAGATAAAGTCTAGCAAAATCATCGATTCATTGTATTAAGAAGAAACTCATAGCAAGAAGTTACGCAAAGGTTTATAAAAATAGGCAACCCTACTCTTAAGTTAAATAATGAGAGGCAAAACAAAACAAAACAATTAATAATTATTTTTTTTTTTTGAAGGACAGAAGCAAAAGTAGAGAAAATATGTTCGAAAATATTTAAGGTACAATCTGATAATCATATGCGTCGATCCATAATTATGGTACTCTAAATCCTCGTCATACTAGTATGCAAGGCTACGATAATCACAGAGTCCTCGACTTAGGCACATACCGCTAGAATCATGGTATTTAATATTTTTGCGATGCTGCTAGCTTGGCTGCGAAAACCTTAAATTCCCACACCCGAGAAATATATCCAGAGTCAGACTATATGTCCTCACCATGCTGGCTAATGTGACTATAGAAGACTAGATTCCATAACATAGATGACCTAGCCCATATAATTTCATCTTGACAAAATTAATTTAAATCAACAATGAATATTCAAAAATCAATTCAAATTTATCAACGAACATCGAAATCCAAAAATGAACAAAAATCCATGAAATACAAACTCGAATACAACAGCTATCATCAAAATTTAAAATTCAATAATCATCCTTCAAAATCAATAAATACAAACTCAAATTCAACAATAATCCATCAAAATCAAATTCGACAACAGAAAATAAAGATAAATCAAATCAAGGAAAAGAGAGTTTTCAAATCGAAGTTTAAATAAGATTCTCAAGGGTCGTCCCAGGAATCTCTCAAGGGATCCTAGTTGTGATTGAGTATCTTCAAAATATATCCTATTCCTACTGCAGGCTGTAGTGGTACTCTAGTTCGAATACCACTACACTTTAGTCTCGACCTGCATGGGCTACCACTAAAAATGTGTCACGACCCGCACCCTAGCGTTAGGGCACGAGAACGTAACAACGCCCAGCCTACGCCGTAGTGTCGACGGTAGAACGCTGTCCTAGGTCTCAATGCATCTAACAGTATAAGATTAAACAGTTTATACTCCCCGAATGGGGGTGACATAGCAGATACAGACTCAATCACATCTAAGATAGAGCATGATAAGAATAGATAAAACATGAAATCCAAAAGAGGTACAACAGAGAGAAATCTAAGTGTCTAAGATACACAAATCCAGAAATACATCTCAAATCACCAAACTCAGATACAGTAATCCACAAAGTAAATACAACTCCAGACAAAATGAAATAACTACCTAAACAACCTCTAATGTGTCTCCTCTAGGCCAGCAGGCACCTCCAGGCTATCTGTAAAATTTATCAACATGTCCAGTCAGGACTGGAGCGAGCACACTACATCTCAACAAGTCATAACAGGAAAGGAAATATAATTATGCTAGAGAATAAAATACAGGATCTGAAGAAATAGCATAATGTAAAAGAGAGACTGTAAGTAAATATCTATGATATATAGAGAGAGACAGTGCTAGTGATTCAGAGTACAGGATAAACATGTGAATGGCATGGGACTGATTCATGATTACACTACTGGAAATTGATTCATGATTACACTACTTGGATTTATTCACATGTTCACTAATACTCCCCCATCTCCAATCAATACACAAAGATCCATTCAAGTTACGTTAAGATTCATGATTATACTACATTGCCCATAAAGGGTGATTCATGAATAGATTCGTGAAGGCTCGGTGATCATGTGAGTACATGAGTCACTAGCTGATAACGAAGATTCATGATAATAGAAGCATATGATACGTGATGTAAGTGAAACACACATGACAAAAGTATCTGATGCTCCCGAGGGGGATAACATCTCATGAAGGGATCCATATAGTACCAATCCGTGTTACCAACGTGTCAGCATCAAGTAAGATAGTCTAAAGCAGGAAATATAATCCTAAACATGATATGAAATGATCAGAGAATGTACTCGCCTCGATAACCTGAACAGCTGATAAGTATAGGGGATCCCACTGAAGCCAAAGAGTCCTATTTAAAGTAACACAGGTTACAAGGTGTTCAAGTTGAAAATAAATGAATCTCTATAATCAATCTACATTATTCTAGGTTCTTCTAAGTCAAAACAACTCTAGGTCGACTCCGGTCAATAATCTAGTCAAACTAGGTCAAGTGTTGACTTACAGTTGACTTTGGGTCAACTGGTCAACTTAGGTCAATCAGGGTCAATTCTAGTCTAATATAAAGTGTACTTCGTTATTTGCACGTCGAAACTTACGGCACGCAAATCGAGATAAGAAGATTATCGGTAAGGTTGATAATCTTATTATAGTGACCCACGTATCCAACTTGTCAATTTCAGCGATGTGAGATCACTGGAATTGACTGATCTCAGTTTCGTTGTACTAATCCCGAAACACGAACATTATAAGAATTAATTATTAATTAATTATAAAAAGGTTAAACTTAGAGAAATTATCAACAAACATTGTCGGACGATGAAATGAACATCGCCAACGTGTCCAGAATGGTCAAATTAGCTAGGATAGCCTACCCAACGGTCCAATTTGGACACAAGGGCAAAAAGGTAATTTTGGGTCAAAACGGTGTCCGTGTCGGAGCCGTTTTGCACCGAAAAATGTGCAAGAAAACAAGTCTACAAAATATACCCAATTATATGTCCACAAAACCAGAATGTCGATACGAACCCAACGGTATCTCCAGAATTGGATTCTGTTGACCCGATCTCCATTTGGCCCGTTGACCAGAACTTGGAATTTCGGTTTGTACGGAAATGCGTGCCGGAGCCAAAGTTCTCAAAACTCAGCAAACTACCTGTCAACGAGTCCAGAATGATGATACGAACTCAACAGTATCTCCAGAATTGGATTCCGATGAGCCGATCTCAAATGACCCGTTGACCCGGATATTGGTATCCGACTTGCACCGAAATGCGTGCCGGACCCAATGTCCACCAAAACCTAGCAAATTATATTTCAACGAGTCCAAAATGATGATACGAACTCAACGGTATCTCCGGAATTGGATTCCGATGAGCCGACGTCAAAAAATCCCGTTGACCCAGAAAGTGGGACCCACTTTGCACCAAAAAACGTGCCCGGGCCCACGTTCTCCAAATCTAACAAATTTTATATGAAAACATGCCAGAACGACACCACAAGTCCAATGGTGGTGTCAGAAATGAAATCTGGAGTCCCGTGTTCAAAAATAGAATTTTACAAGTTGGAAATTACGAATTCGGACGACCAACTTTGGCGTCGAATTCAACCAATCAAACAAGCTCACAATGAAACGAAACTGTAGGGGTAGTAAGAGGGTTATACCAGCTTCGCACCGGAACTGGTAGCATGCCAAACGGAGCTGCGGTGGAGGAGATACAAGCTGACGAAGTTGGCTCCGCGAAACTGTCCAAATTTAATACAATTAAAACGGTCAACTTGGTGGCCAGTTTTTATGTATCAAACGATAAAATTAACCGATGAAAATTGACATGAGCGAAGGTGGATATACCGAGATTGTGACGGAGTGAAGAAATCGCCGATCCAACGGTCGGATTTCCGGGAAAATGTACGCGAAGTTGCTGCGACGGAGCGTGAATTCTGAGTTCCAAACTCGCGCGCGCCGACGGGATCTCGTTCAAAACGCACGAATCGCCTCGATGGCGCGTCCCGGAGGACGTTGGCAGCCATGGAAGGAGACCCATGTGTGCGCCAGGCCCTGGGGGGGTGTCCCCACCGACCACGGCGGTGGTGGCGCCGGCGGTGGCCGGCATGCACGCGCGCGAAGGCACGCGCTGCTGCCGCGAACTGCTGCTGTCGCGAACTGCTGCGCACTGCTTGTTCGCGCGGCAGCGTGCGGCGGCGAGGGGGTGAGGCCGCGAGGGTGGCGCACAATCGTGCAGCCAGCGGCGAGGTGGTGGCGGACTGATATGGTGGTAGAGGTGGTGGCGGAAACATGGTGATGGTGGTGGTGATGATGAGGGAGGAGGAGAAATAAGGAGGAGGAGATCGAGGTGGAGGAGGTGGTGGTCGCGCGACGGCCAGGCTGGCCGGGGCGGTGGCGCGGCCATGGCCAGAGGGTGGTCGGGCATGGTGAAGGCTATGGGAGGATGATGATGGAGATAATGGTTGATGATGGTTGATATCCATGGGAGGAGGAATATGGAAATCTGTGAGGAGGAGAGGGCTGAGCTCGACCATGGCCGAGCATGGCGAGGCCAGGGGGCTCGGCCAGGGGAGGCTCGGGGAGGAGAAGCTGTTCTTGTTGTTGTGTTTGTTGCTGTTGAGGTTGTGTAGTAAAATCATTAGGAAGAGAGAGAGAGAGAGAGATAATAATGTGAGAGGGAGAGAGAGAGAGAAAAAATGCCAACCTAGATTTTAGGGCCGGCCAACCAACAATGTTGGCTGTGAGTGTGAATGTGAGGGAATGGGTGGTGAGGATTTAATTTGGGAAATCAAAGGGCTAGAAATTAATTTGTAGGAAATAGGTAATTCCAAGGGTTTTTAAATCAACAGAAATTTCCAATAAATATTATAAATGGGTAAAATGAGTAATTGATATTTTTGGGCGAGAAATATGAGGGTGTCATGATGAAGGGTAACATGGGGCTGGACTGGACTCGGTGGAGCCGGATTGGGTCCAAAATCGGACATTGTGCAAAAATCGAATTAAAATAGACGTTGATGATCATGAGTGAATAAGTTGCACATGGGGATTCCAATGAATGGGACACAAGTGGCGGACGGATAGTAGGCTCAAAGTGGGCCATGTCCATAGTTGGGGCGGACAGGTTTTGGTCGACAGGGGACCCACAAATCAAGTTGGATGATGAATGTGACGCCGTGGAGTGAAATAAAATCGGGTCACGTGTCGGGGAAAGTTATGCGAATCAAATGGAGCACAAAATGACGTGTCTGAGTGGGACACGAAGGTCATGGGTGACGAGCATCTCGAGTAGATCATCAATGAGGAGTTGGTTTCAAGAAACTGACTGGTCTTGCGCTCCCAATTTAAATGTCATGGTAACGCGCTGAAAATGATCAAGAAAAAGAGTGGGAAAATAAATAACAATCCAATGGTCTAAACCGACCCGAAGTTCAGCGAAGCAGAAAGAGCACAAGAGAACAAGTTTGGATGGGACACTATATACCGTCATGAAGGTAATCATGTCCACTCCAAAACTCGTGAAGAAGATTTCCAGAGTTGAACATCCCTGACACTCCAAATATCAAAGGCATGGAAAAGTACACTTAAGGAAAAATACAGAATAAATTATTTATCAAACCAATCAATCAGAAAATAAAATAGGCTTAATTGCTAATTGCTACCCTCAACTATCACACTTTTTCAAGTTGATACCCTAAACTTTTTTTCGTAACAGATTGATACCTCAACTATTTTTTTTTTCAACTTAATACCTAACATTTTAAAAAACCCCAAAATGCCCTTATCCTTTCCCTCCCTCCATCCCCTCCCCCACTCCGGCCCACCCCACCTCCCCCCTGCTAGCTCCGGCCGAGGAGGGCGGCGCGGGTGGCGAGGACGAAGCCGGCACGGGGGTTCCTGGAGGCCGCGGGGCCGCCGGAGCCGTTGAAGCGGACGACGGCGAGGGAGAAAGCGGCGGCGGCGTGGGAGCCCAACGCCGCTCGCGCCATCAGAGCCGTGCCGGAGCTAGCAGAGGGAGGGGTGCAGGCGAGGGCGACGGAGGGGGATGGTGCAGGCGAGGCGGGGCGGGGGGGGAGGGGGGGTGCGGAGGGGAGAGGGAGGGTGGCCTGGAGTAGAGGGGGAGGGGTGAGTGGTAGTTTTAAAATTTGGGTAAGGGCATTATTGTCCAAAAAATTATCTGGGTATCAAGTTGTTACAAAAAAAAGTTTAGGGTATCAACTTGAAAAAGCGTAATAGTTGAGGGTATCAAGTAGCAATTAAGCCAATAAAATAAAATAAAATGAAAAAAAAATCATCCCCAAATTCAGGGTGCTCACAACATGTTCCCTTGTGCTCCATTTGATTCGCGCAACTTCGGGTCAAATTAGACCAAATTATCGTCTGTCGAAATTCGTGATTTAATTTCCAATTTAATTTCGGGACTCGACATCGATCCAACCTGTCAACCCGAAGTATGGACGTGGCCCACATGAAGCCTACTACCCACATGAAACTTGTGTCCCATTTATTTGATCCCCCACATGCTACTTATTTACCCATGATTTTAAATACCCATTTTAATTCAAATTATTGCACCCGGTCCGATTTTGACCCGACCCGGCTCGACCGAACCCGAACCCAAGCCCCATGTTATACTCTCATGACTGCCCAAATACCCTACACAATATTTCTCTTTTTTCTATTTTGGAAATATCTCTCTACTTTATTAATATCTTAAATATCTTACATATATATATATATATATATAAACATGTATCCCTCTCTCTCTCTCCTATTAATAAACACACACCCCCTCACCATCCTCTCACATCACCCCTCCTGTACACGTACAGCTCACACCCCCCTCTTTCTCTCTTAATATATCTCTCTCTCTTATATAATATATATACACCTACATATATATTACATATATATATAATCTCTCTCTCTCTATTCACTTATAACACACCACACCCCCTCCCCCTTCTTGTGCACGACCAGCCGACTCCTCACCCTCATATGGCCGACACCACCGTAGCCACCCTCTCCTCCTTCCGAGCTTCTCCCCATCTCCTCCTCCTCTTCTTCATCATCTTCACCATCACCATTAAACCTCCACCTCTCTTCCTCTTCACCACCCTCACAAACCACCACCACCATTAATATCATCACCACCATCACCTTCACCATCCCCTCCACCACCACACACCACCGCGCCACCGTCGCTGCGCCGCCGCCCTGGCCTCGCGAAGCCATGCACCACCAGCAGCAGCTGCAGTAGGCAGCAGCGCACCAGCGCGCACGTACGCGCGCGCGCGGGCCGCCGTCGTGCGCCGTCGTGCCGCCGTACGGCGCTGCTACCACCGTGGCCGACTCTGCCACCGGCGCACGAGCCCCCGACGACCTCCCCCAGGTCGCCACCCTCCTTCCCCGACGAGCCAAATAGGCTATTTGTGCATTTACGTCGAAATCCTGCTGTGACGCGCGATTTCAAACTTCAGAATTCGCGTCTCAAGACAGCGACTTCGTACCGATTTTCTGGACAATCTGACCGTTGGATCGGCGATTTCTTTGCTCCGTCTCAATCTCGGTATATACCCCTTCATCCCTCTCAAATTTCAACCGTTAATTTCATTGTTTGATACATCAAAACCGGCCACCAAGTTGACGTTTTAATTTGTACTATTTTTGGACAGTTTGGGACGCCAACTTCGTGGGTTCGTATCTTTGCCGTATCAGCTCCGTTTTACGTACTACCAGTTCCGGTGCACAGCTGGTATAACCCTCTTCCTGATTTCATTTCAGTTTGAGCTTGTTAGGTCGGTCGAATTCGACGCCAAAGTTGGCCGTTTGAATTCTTAGTGTTGTACTTGTAAAATTCTATTTTTGAACCTGGGACTCCGGATTCAATTTCTGACACCACCAGTAGACTCGTGGCATCGTTCTGGCCTGTTTTCATATAAAGTTTGTTAGATTCGGAGGACGTGGACCCTGGCACGCATTTCGGTACAAAGTGGGCCCCACAGTCTGGGTCAACAGGACTTTTTGATGCCGGCTCATCGGAATCCAATTCCGGATATACCGTTGAGTTCGTATCGTCATTCTGGACTCGTTGACATATAATTTGCTAGGTTTTAGTAGACATTGGTTCCGGCACGCATTTTGATGCAAGTCGGATACCAATATCCGGGTCAACAGGTCATTTTGAGATCGGCTCATCGGAATCCAATTTCGGATATACCGTTGAGTTCGTATCATCATTCTGGGCTCGTTGATATATAATTTGCTGAGTTTTGAGGATATTAGATCCGACACGCTTTTCCGTGCAAATCGGATTCCAGTATCCGGGTCAACGGACCAATCTGAGATCGGGTCAACGAAATCCAATTCTGGATATACCGTTGGGTTCGTGTCGTCATTCTGGATTCATGGACATATAATTTGTTAGGTTTTGTGTACTTTTATTTTGGCACATTTTTCGGTATAAAGTGTGTCCAACGGCGGACATCATTTTGGTCCGAAATTACCGTTTTGCCCCTGTGTCCAAATTGGACTTTTGGACAGGCTATCCTAGCTGATTTGACCATTTTGGACACGTTGGTGATATTTATTTTATCATCCGACAACATCTGTAGGTTTTTACCCTATTACTATAATCCTTCTTCTTTTGTGGTATTTTGAGTTCCATCGATTCCGGTGATTTCACAATCACTGAAATTGAATGAGTTGACCCTGTAGATATTTATAGAGACTAGCCTTGACCCTGTTTGACCATGGTTGACTGCCTTGACTGAACGTCGAAGTAGAGTCAATATTTGACCTAGGTTAGCCTAGTTTGACCTAGAGTTGACCAGTTGACTAAATGTCAACTGTAAGTCAACATTGACCCAGTTTGACCTAGTTTGACTTGGTTTGACTTCTTGTGACCTAGTTTGACTTCGTTGACTGAGTATGACCTAGATTGCGTAGCTTATAATATAGAATCAAGCCTAACACTGTTGAACCCTAATTAGCTTATGTATATCTTATCTTTAGGTCTGTGGCATCACTCTGAGCATCGACCCTATTTCACAGCTCAGGACCGCAGGCGAGTACATTCACTGATAGTTTTCATTATCTTGATATCCGCTATATCCGATTCAGTCGTAGTGTCTTACTTGATTCCCAGTCACGATAGTTCACGGACTAGTATATATGAGATTCCTGTCATGAGATGTCATTCCTAGATTTCTTGGGATACTGGTACTTGCTTGGTCTTGATTCTTGTACTTGTATTGACACCGATTCCCGAGAAGGAGTAGCTACCTTCTTAGGGAATCTCGTGCCATGACGTGCTATGTCTGGATCCGTATACTACTCGGGGATGGAAAATATTATAGATAGTGTGATCAATGCCCACCTTGAGTTACTACTTGTATCATAGCTATACCCTCACCTCACGATGGGTATAGCCTGACCTGTGCTACTACTTGCTCCATAGCTTATCATCCCGGCCGGGCCGAGTCCACGTACTTGTAGCCGGTCGGCTGGAAGCCTGATCTTGACCCATATCGATCACATTATGCTATAATATTCGAGGCACATTTTATATTTACTTTATCATATCATATATCCTGTTCTGTTCTAAATACTGTACTTCTCACTATGCTATGATTTCAGTTACTCACATGTTTTATATGCCTCTATGATGTACCTTGATTGGAGACTGAGTTCTGCTCGGGAGAAGGGTTACAATCCCGGTCCTTGTTTGGTTTAAGGGTTGTAACTCAGCTTTCGAACGGTTCCCAAGTCTTTGTATATCTTTGTCTCGTAGTTCATTATACTGTCTCTTATAGAATTTGTCAATTCACATGGAACTGCTGTTAGTGTTTGTACTTGCTCATTTTCCTGACAGGATACCGTTGATAATATTTTATGAGTTGTTATACCATTAGTAGACTTCATGATGTTGCTAGCTGGGGTGGATCTCACTATTATTCTATGCGAGTTTCCCGAGAGTTATCCTTAGTTCGTCTTATTTTTCCTTCTTTATTTCCTGTCTTATGTTTCCTTCTAGTAGTTTCTAGTTGCTCTTGTGCTTTAGTTATCTTCTTGTCTTATCATCCCTAGCTGTTTGTGATGTGACTAGAGTATATTTATAGTTATAGGCCTTCTAGACGTAGTGTATATTTATTGGGTACTAGACAGCGTTCTACCGCCGATACTGCGGCGTAGGCTGGGCGTCGTCTACGTATTCGTATCCGTATATCCGGGTGCGGGTCTTGACACTGGTATAGCTCAACAGGCATTTTTCGTCTAGCGCTTCGAGCTCCTGGAGTCGCAGACGGTAGCTTTTTTCTGTAGTCAGCTCGCTGGCTAGGGCTACTCGAAGAGAAGGAATCAAGATTTCTAGGGGAAGAACCGCTTTGCTCCCATAAACCAGAAAGAATGGCATACTGCCTGTTGGAGTCCGGATCGTTGTAATGTAGGCCCATAGACATTTACCGAGCTTCTCTTTCCAATCGTGCTTGTTTGAAGACACGAATTTCTTGAGAAGTTTTATGATGGTTTTGTTGAAGGCTTATGCTAGCCTGTTAGCCGCTAGATTATAGATAGAAGAGGCTACATTCTGGATTCGATTCTTATCACAAAATCGATAGAATGCATGGCTTGTGAACTGTGGACCATTATCATGGATGATCCTGCGAGGTAGGACGAAGCGGTAGATGACGTGATATTTGATGAAACTGATCACGGTTGACGTCTTCACTTCGGTGAGCGGTATAGATTCTGCCCATTTGGAGAAGTAATCGGTTATAGCTAGGATGAACCCATGTCCTTTGGAGGATGGCGGGCTGATTGGTCCTATGACGTCCATGCCCCAGGCTTCGAACGGCCAAGATGCTGCCGTCGGGTGTAAAAACTCTGAAGGTTAATGAATGAAATCATCGTGGAACTGGCAAGCTCTATACTTCTTTGCATATTTAACAGCTTCTGCTATCATTGTGGGCCAGTAATAACCTATTTATTTGAGGCGATCATGTAATTTGGGGCCTGGTTGATGTGCACCACAAACTCTATCGTGAGCCTCTCGGAGTGCATGTTTGGCTTCTGCGTCTGATAAGCATCGTAACAGTAGCCCGTCGTAAGAGCGTCGGTACAACATCTTAGTAGCTGTGTCATAGTAAAATTTGAGGGATTGCCCTTGGATGGATACTGCTTCCTTCGGGTCCTTGGAAAGGATTCCATAGACGACATAGTCTATGTAAGGAAATCTCCAATCTTTAGCATCGATGCTTGTTTTCGTTGTGTAACTTTGATGAATATGCAAGGCATCTTTCACACAGAATAATTCTCGGCCAGACAATATGATCGATTGCTGAGTATTGGTTGGAACGGTTAAGGAAGCAGCGAGACCGACTAGAGCATCTGCTTCTATATTCTGTAGTCGAGGCACGTGCTCGATGAAGAATCCAGCGAAAGTAGACACCAACTTGATTATTGTTCTATGGTAGGGGATGAGATCTTCGAGACAAACTTCATAATCCCCTCGGACCTAACTAACTATTAGCTTGGAATCGTCGTAAGCTTCTAGATAGTCAACTCCCAGTTACTTTGCCAGTTGTAAGCCGATTAACAGAGCATTATATTCGGCCAAGTTGTTGGTGCATGGTTCCACGAGAGAATATGCATGGTGTATAACCAGATGATCAGGTGACACGAGTAGGACACCTACTCCAGCCATAATATTTCCTTTAGGTCATGTTCTTGACGCGCCATCAAAGAATATTTGCCAAATGGGGATTTCTTCAGTTGTATTGTTAGACTCCACCACTTCATCGGGGATTTCGTCGTAGAGTTTGGACGATTCTGGCAACGGATGAGCTGCTAGGAAATCAGCTAATGCTTGGCCTTTTACTGCCTTCTGAGGAATGAAGATCATATCGTATGGAGTCAACAACATTGTCCATGTAGCTAAACGGGAATTGAGAGAGCCCAGTTTTGTCATGAGTATTCTGAGAGGGTTGACCTTAGATATAATGTGGATAGTCTGCCTAGACACATATTGGCGTGTCTTCTGGATAGCAAATACTAGTACAAGACATTCCATCTCCACCGTTGTGTATCTGTGCTCGGTACCCACCATTGTGCGGCTGAGGTAGTAGATTGCCTGTTCATGGCTGCCTTCGTTCTTCTGAGCCAATAGGGCACCGAGAGAATGGTCCATAGCACGGACATATAGTAAGAAGGGATTTCCTATTATTGTAGCTACAAATACTGGAGGGCTTATAAGGTACACCTTGATGTTGTCGAATGTACATTGACATTGTTCAGTCCAGACGAAAGATACGCCTTTCTTCATGGGCTGAGTGAATGGTTGACACCTTCCAGAGAGGTTAGAAATGAATCTTCTGATGTAGACTAGCTTTCCTTGTAGTCTGTGTAACTCTTTGAGGTTTCTTGGAGGATGCATGTCGAGGATAGCCTTCACTTTCTTTGGGTCCAGATGTATACCCTTTGAAGTGATGACGAAACCAAGGAACTTACCGCTGGAGACTCCCAAAAAAGACTTGGTTGGATTCATCTTGAGTTGGTGTGCACGTATTAGTTCGAACACCGTTCTCAAGTCTTGGAAGTGGTTGCCATTGAGACAACTTTTGACTGCAATATTGTCTACGTAGCACTCCACAGTTTTACGCAAATGATCACAAAAAATTATGTTCATGGCTCGCTGGTATGTCGCCCCTGCATTCTTCAATCCGAAAGGCATCACCGTGTAGCAGTATACCCCCAACGGTGTTCGAAAAGATGTGTGCTTCTCGTCGTTAGGGAACATCTTGATCTGGTTGTAGAATCCATCCATGAGGGACATCCACTCGAAGCCGCAAGTATTGTCGATCATTACGTCGGTGAACGGTAGAGGAAACTCATTCTTCGGGCATACAGAGCTCAAATCACGGTAGTCGATACAGACTCAAACTTTATCGTTCTTTTTTATGACTGGAACGATGTTGGCAACCCAGTCTTGGTGTTGTTCCTCGCGGATGAATCTACTGTCAATAAGCTTCTTGACTTTATTCTCGATGGCTTCCATGATGTCTGGTCAGAATCGTCGTTGTTGCTGCTTCCAGGCCTGGCATGTCTTCATAGATCCATGCGAAGACGTCGATGTATTCTCGTATAAGCTGTATAAGAGATTGGCGTTCATCGCCAGATAAACTTTTGCTGATGAAGATTGGTTTGAAAGATTCTTCATCTCCTAGATTGACTTGGATGACTTCATCTTCAGTAGGTGGTTCCCGATGTTCGAAGCGCAGCTCCCACCTAGTATCCATCTTTTGAGCCTATTGTTCAAGCTCAATTGATTGGATATCGTCTGTAATTTGGTTGACAGAAACCATATTGACGGACAGAGTTTCTTTGAACATGTCATCGACGATGTAGTCTGAGTCCCAGAGGGAGGAATCAGAAGAATGAGAACAACGATCTGCTTCATTATCTGATCTTTCGGGAGTTGTCGGAGGAGTGACATAGCCCAAACCAACACCGTTTCGTTGATAGTAGTTCTCAGATTTACCTGGAGGAGCAAAGTGTCATATTGGAAACCGTCGTCCTCGGCCGCAATTTAGCCCTTTGTCGCTTTTGATGTTATATCCCATGTTCTGGATGATGTTCTTGCCCGGCCAACTATACCGAAAAAGTTGTATTTTTCCAGAGTCATAGTCAGCTTCTGTGTTGTGCTTGGGAGAAGTAGAGACTAGAATGAACTTTCTCTCGCCAATTATACGATCGAAGATGATTAGTTCTTCATCCTTCTTTCTGGCTGGAACGATGAAGTAGAGGATATCTTCAGTGTAAACGTTTTCCCGCTGGTGAGGCGTAGTAACCGACATGCAGAGGTGTGGTCCTATGCCGTTCTCTAGGGCGTATACCATATCCATGTAGTGGTTTACACATCGGAGTAATTCAAAGATAAACCTTTACTAAGGAAATACGTAAGTTCTTCTTCAGGGATAACATCATTCACTGAAGGTACGTTATTATGAGTATTAATGTATTCATTGAGAGGATCATTATCTGGAAGAGGAGCCACAGTCTTGGCCGAGTTCACCATGTAAGGTAATTCTTTAGGATTGGGAGGACGGGCATCAGCAGGTTCCTCCCGAGGTGTCTTGCTGAGAGTGGTGGTCAATGGTTTGACCTAGTCAGGGTTCTTCTTTTTTACCCAAATTGTGAGAGGCTTCGGAGTACTTTTTGGAGTAGTACATCCTTTGACTCAGATAATCGGGGGACCATCATTGGAGGATGGACTTGCTTCAGCTTCATTGTCAGTTTTGTTGCCATCGTCCTTGGGGGGTTGAGATTGGTAAAGTACCGAATCTCCATAGTAAGCTTCGATGCCCTTAAAAGGATCGACATCGGCGAACTCCGTCTTCACGACACCGTCGCTTTTGACGTATTTGAAGCATTGATGAAGTGTGGAAGGAACGATCATGTTCTCATGTATCTATGGACTTTCCAATAAGACGTTGTAGGATACATTGGCATCAATCACATAGCAGGAAACCTCCATTCGGAGATCACCGATCTGACACTTGAGACGGATCTTGCCCAGCGGATGGCTTCGACCAACATTGAAAGCCATGATAGTTGTATTAGTTGCAGATAGAGTGGGATTTCCAGAATTTGAAGCAGACTTCTAAGAATGATGCTGAGGGAGGATCCTGGATCGATGTGCATGCGGTCCACCTTGATCGCCCCGATATACCCTGTATAGTACAGGGGTCTATCATGACGATTATTTTTTAGTAGCATGTCCTCCTGTGAGAAGGTGATGTTGGGCACCACTTCCATAGTACTGTGGCAGTGGGGACAAGTGACATGGTCTTCAGCGGGGGCCTTAACTTCGGAGAGGCAAGAGTCGGCATGTAGTAATGCCTCACTTAAGGCCTTCCGTATTTTTTTGGAGAGTCGCAATAGATCGAACAGAAATAACCTGGCTGGGGTATTGGCTAGCTGAGCCAGTATGTCAAAGTTGTAGGGCCGACCCATGCCTTCTGGAGCTGGCGCCTTCAGAGACTTGTCAAATCGCGTCTCCTTCTGCTTGGCTTTGTCCGTAGTTTGAAGCTTAGACGGGCCGGCTTCTGAGCTTGTAGGGGCAGCAGGAGCTTGAGGAGGTATTGCTTCTTCTTGTGCGGGATCGTACATCCGAAGATAAGTCTTCCCCAAACACGTCTTGCCAGATAGAACCTCGTAGATGGGAGAGGATACCATATTGTCATGACCCGCACCCGCTTTTCGGATACGAGACGTGTCCAAGCCAGCCTACGCCGCAGAGTCGGCGGTAGAACGCTGTCAAGCCCGCAAGAAATAAATGCTAAAAAATACAACATTTGCTGCTCATTCACATTTCTACATTTATTACAACATTTATAATTAAAGAAAATACAAGATTTTACAATTAATGAAATTGATACAATTGCTTTCTATTTCTAGTTTTACCTCAGCATACCCAAGCCTTCCCAATGCTAAAAGTGATCGCGGCTAAACCTGAAAAATATTGGTTATCCAGTCAGGATTGGAACAAGTACACAAACCGACGACAATGCAAAACACAATAGAATTAACAAGACATGAAAATAACATATGGGATATCAAAACTGGAAGATAACTGATGACATAGCACGAAAGAGAAGAAAATAAGGAAGAAAACTAATAAAAGACATCTATCTAGGTGGTGTGAAATATCCTTTTCGACATGTGAACGGCTAGGGGGTAAAGAAGGCACACTGCACGTGTCATGTGCAGCTGCTAGCATTCACGAGAGACACGGGGATATTTCTGGGTAGTCCACATGTCTACTAAGATATTTCCCCTCCCGACTACTCCGTGTGACGAGCGTGTCAACAAGAAGCAAGATATATGTATAGACATGAAATGAAAAGACTACTATGAATCGAAAAGCAATCAGAAAGTGCACTTGTCTGAGATCCTTAGCTGGTGAAACCAGTAACAATATACCACTCAATAAGCCACAATCAGTCAACACATGCAGAAGTCTCCAGATGCTGAAATAAACAGTACAAATGTTCTCAGAATAGTCAAATTAGCCAGGATTGCCTATCCTTAAGTCCAATTCTGGACACAGGGGCAAAACGATAATTTTGGACAAAAATGTTATCCGCCGTTGGACCCGCTTTGCACCGAAAAGCGTGCCAGAGTCAATGGTCTCTAAAGTCATCAAACTATATGTCTACGAATACAATTTTCTGATACGAACCCAACCGTATGTCCAAAGTGGGATTCCGGCGGGCCGTACACAAAACCGCCCGTTGAGTGGAACCGTAGGGCCCGCAAAACGGTGATTTTATCAACTGTCTCAGAATCGGACCAAACTTGGCATACCGGACCAGAAAAATGATACGGTCCTGTTGGCACAAGTTTCGTCTCGATCTGACGAGCGTGCACAAATTAATTGGACAATTTGCAAAGTGCACGATACGGTAAATTTTGACGGATACGCATCAAATTCGTCGTGCACACGCGACCAATTTGAATTCCGCCAAATCCCACACGACCACGAAACCGTTACGCAGCTTTCGATACTTTTGGTTCATGACCACGTCGTCCGGAATAGTGGGACGCACGTCGTGTGGATGAATTTTATTGAATTTTTAGTTTTTTAGAAACAGGTTTTTCTCTAACTTTGAGATTCGATTTCTCGACACGTAGTCGACGAAATCAAATTCCGTAAAAAGGGATTCGAAGCCATATAGGTTGTCTAAAAGTGTGTTCAAATAGTTTTCTAAAGTTTCTAACAGATTGATCAGGAATTGCCTTCCAATTTGGATTCCCACAACAATTATAATACCCTGTTTTCGATGATTTTTACTCGACTTTACGTCGACTTTTCGGGTTGGTCGATCGGCGATATCCAACTCCACTAGTTGGAAATCAGAGAGGGTTATGTGGGCTTCGATCTATATTTGATAGAATGAAAAATGATTACGAAATAGGGAAGAAATTCACCTCGAAGAATGGGTGGTCGGGCTGCTGCTGTCCTTACTGTCACGCGCCCGCGCGCGCGCGGGTTGCGGCTGTGCGCGCGGCGGCTCCGGCCGCGCGCGATGGGCGTGCCGACGGCGGTTGGGTCGCCAGACTGGGGGGTGTCGGCGTGCAGGTTTGATCGGGGTTAGGGTTTGCTCATCGTCGACTCTCGTACATAAATACTGTGTCGAGTACAGGCAGGGGTCGAGTCTCGGTTTGGGCTCTGTGGGGGTGTTCTGTTTGGGCCGAGAGTTTATAGAATGGTTTGATACTGCTAACATGGGGCTTTGGTGCTCGGTTTAATGGGCTAGTGCAGCTGCTATCTTATTCTTATTTTCTATTTATTATCATCTCTATATATATATACAAGTACTTAAATATTTAGCTGGTACAATATGTTGACGTGGTAAGCTACTGCATGCACATTTTTGTTCGGTAATGTGTATACTCAATGTGACAATGTCCCCACTTGAAACATGGGGACAGTTGAAATCATCACATTCAATAAATGAAACCAATTCTTTATATATATATTTATGTATATTTTTTTATCTCTTTATATGTATATAACCATATATATATATATATATATATATATATATATATATATATATATATATGATATTTCCTAAATTCTAAAACATTAAATCTTCCTATTATAGGTTATTATAACAATATACACCCGGGTATAAATTATATATTTATTTTCGAAAAAAGGAGATAACAAATATTTATAATATCTAATAATAATAAATATATTTATTTAATCACCTCAAATTAATCAATTAATAATAAAATAATAAAATAGTGGTTTGGTGAATCCATACTATTCACCTCTATTCGGGTCCAGAAATTTGTACCAATATTGTAAAACAATATTTAATAAGGAATACAAATTTTGTACCAATATTCTAAAACTCTATTTAAATAATGATAACAATAATTCCCATTTTGTATAAGTAACCAAATATTTAGGAAAATCGTTAAGTCTACCCAAAAAGCTAGAAAATATTTGCACATACCTAAAAGTATGTCTTCATGGGCTTGGGCTTGGTTTGGGTCCAATATACACTAGTTTGGTACAACCGGGTTCCCTAAGGTTAAGTAATATAATTAATAAATAAATAATCTTCGATAAGGGTTACGTCACAACATGGCCTAGTTTTCCTAGTTAGGACATTACTATGGCTCGGCCTTCTCTACCATGGCTAATACACTAGTCAAAGCATGCCACTGCACTACCCGTGCCATGATTACTAGTCATCTTGTACTTCAAAACTCAATTATGGCTAAAATTATCTATCGTAATAATTAACAAAATAATTATTTATAAAACTTTAAAAATTACCATTTAAATCAAGAAAATAAAAAAATAAAAAATAAAAAATATTTTAAAATTTACGGGAAGGGGAGCTACAAATCTACCCACCTTAAAAATAATTTCGCCCTCGAAATTCTAACTCATAATCATGCCTAAAATCAAAAATAAAGGTAAAAGAATAAATCCACCATTACCACAATCTTCTCAAATTTAATTTCTCAAAATATTTATACCTTCTATAGCCATTTCGTAATTACGAATCCTCGAGGACTTATACCCACCTTTGGTCACAACTAAAATCTATAATCTTATAATTAGTTGCTAACAATTCTACCAACAGATATCTACTGCATATGGCATCTATAATCCTCTCCTATCTATTAAACAACCCAAAATCTAACAATCAACAAACTTACACAAGTAACTAATAAATATTGTTAAACTCTAGTAAGCATGACTATTCGTCGCTCTGAAGTAGGAAGGACAAGAAGATAAGACAGAATAATCGGGAGTAACTGTGAAGTTTCACTAGCAGTGGAGAGTATCCAATGTTACAGATAGAAAGAGAGTTTACGAATCATTGACTTATTTGCTAGATTGGGCTACTCTAGTCTAGTCACTTGCTAAATTGAAGAACTCCTTGTTTCTTGGAGGGGCCTGCAATCCGTGCAATACGAAAATTTCGTTCGCGAAATTAATATAAACAAGGTTGTATAATAGAACAGAATTTAAGAAATCAAGATTGTGATCTCAATAGGTTCTCTATTTGGACATCAGTCGTTGGTTGGTTGAACATTGGATTTCAATCTACATGGACTAGACAAGATCCCAATTATAGAACTATTCCTACTAGATTATGGTATCCTAGAATAGGTTTCTATCCAAAGTGTTAAGCTAGTTGCCGGTCGGGTTGGTTAGCTAGGTCCATAAGCCTGAAATGTGCCTTCGGTGAATTTTGAGTTTAAGTAGCATATGAGGTCTCAATTGGGTGGCATACTAGTGACAAGTGTATAGTGGGCTTCGAGTAGACCACAACCATATATTGGGTCGAAGGAAATGAGTCAAGGTTGAGGCTCTAATGGAAGTCGGGAAATGTACCGGCATTATGGTAAGGGTTATAACTAATTATTTTATCCTGAAAGTCGTACCACAAAAATAGAGTACAAAGGAACGGGTTTAACTGGGGCGTGGTATACATAGATGAAGGTGGACTCGTCTAGATCTTGCATGTAAAATTTGTTGGAAGGTAACAGATGGTCTCTTGCTCCGAATATTAATGACACGGCCGGGGACACAAAATAATCTAAATGAAAAGTGGGAGTCTACGGGGCACCAATTATCATCCTAGTGGAAATTATCGTAATCAATCGGTAATCTCCGTATATTCCAAATTTTAGAAGGCATATAGTCTACCCACCTTAGAAACTAGGACATGGTTTTAGGGTCGAAGGGAGGACGAGTAACCTCAAGACAAGGTTCTAGTCACAGGGCTGGCCGATGGTAGCTACACTTGCGTATGCAACTAGTATAGCCAGGGGATACTCTGTATCCATCTACCAATTATGAGCTTTCGTCATTCCAATCAGTGAAAGATATAAACAATAAAAAGTTCAAGAGAGATGTCACTGAATACAATTACGTGATTCAAAGGCGAATGTATAGTTCAAGAGGAATTGTCAAAGCAGTCGCGGATGAGATCCTAGAGACATCTACATCTCAATCCACGTAGGGTAATTAGATGAAGAGCGAACCGAGTGCGCTAAGGTTGATCAGACCATAGTACACCGACTCTGATTAGACAATATGTTAACGGGCGTCCCCGATAAACATATGTCTCGAATCAAGCTCGATAAAAGAGTGTGCTTGCAAAACTAGGCTGGAATAGCAGCGTTGGTCAAGATAGTCAAAATTTAAGCATGCAGGATTTTTGGAAGGAGGAGTAAGTAATTTGAGTTTTGAGAGAATTAAAACCTTACATGGTGTCATTGCTTATATAGGCATCCTACTATCTTCTATCCATATGGCCTTGGTCGACAATGGGTTATGGACTACTGAATTCTATATTATAAATAAACCTATTAATGTCAGTCAATTACCCTGTCAATAGATCATAAGAACCACATAACGTTAGGTTGGGAGACATGCTACAGAACTTCTACTAGTATTGGCTTTGGATCTTAGAGGGCACACCTGACACTTCCCTATCCTCTACAATATCCTAATCTTGTGATCACATCTAAAATCATTTTACCGAGAATTATGCGTCGCCCATATAATCTGGCTATGGCAACTCTTAGTTCCGTGATTCAGAGGCGATATGCTATCGGATACTCTACTCTGTATTGGCACAAGGGTATCTAAGATCAAAAGAGGTCAACGAGAACATAGTTTTAGAAATGTTCCATAGACTGATTCTTCGGGATGATTTCAATTCTGTGGGTTGTGCCTTGCCAGTGCACTGCTGGCTGCAGTGAACCCACATTCTCCGCTCTCAGGTAATTGGCGACAGTGCGCTGCTGTCTTGGTCATCGCAGTCATTTAATTACTCTAACTATATTCCTAAGGACTTCAAGGAGCTGCTAGAGTTTCAAACTAGTTGACCAAAAATAAAGCGTAGGTATTTGCGCTATCAGTTACAGCACTTAAAATAAAAGAGTTAATCTGGAGGAAATAACTAGAGACGAAAGGAATACAAACATTCTAGTATCTATTTTGTGTGCATTCCAATGGTTTAGGGAAAATCTCAGATCAATCTACCTCAAGATTCATATATAAATAACAGAGTTAGGAATTACAAACCAATTTCTTACAGCAAAATAAAATTTTAAAACTAAGCAATTCTAACTTATGATATAAGATTTATATCTAATGAAGCAAAAAAAAAATTAAACAGTTCATCAGGATTAAAGCCTTAATTATGGGTAAGCCTAACTTACCAGGTGAATGGTATATCCACATCGAAAATCGTCATATCAAAGGTAAGAGTGTACCTGTAGGGATCTAGCAAGTTATCTAAATTGCATGACCTATCTAATAACCTTAACTACCCAATGGTCAATTTAAACAAGGGACTCCTAGTCCTAGTCATTCTCTTAAATTATTTCAATCCTAGTTTATGAATGAGTATTTTCTAGTTGCAGGCTCGTAATAGTACGACTAACGTACCATCACGAGTTCACAATCTTTTACGAAAATGGACCTACATAGGCCACCACAAAAACTTGTCACGACCCGCACCCGCTTTTCAGATACGAGACGTGTCCAAGCCAGCCTACGCCGCAGAGTCGACGGTAGAACGCTGTCAAGCCCGCAAGAAATAAATACTCAAAAATACAATATTTGCTGCTCATTCACATTTCTACATTTATTATAATATTTATAATTAAAAAAATACAAGATTTTACAATTAATGAAATTGATACAATTGCTTTCTATTTCTAGGTTGACCTCAGCATACCCAAGCCTTCCCAATGCTAAGAGTGATCACGGCTAAACCTAAAAAATGTTGGTTATCCAGTCAGGATTGGAACAAGTACACAAACCGACGGTAATGCAAAACACAATAGAATTAACAAGACATGAAAATAACATATAGGATATCAAAACTGGAAGATAACTGATGACATAGCACGAAAGAAAAGAAAATAAGGAAGAAAACTAATAAAAGACATCTATCTAGGTGGTGTGAAATATCATTTTCGATATGTGAACGGCTAGAGGGTAAATAAGGCACACTGCACGTGTCATGTGCAGCTGCTAGCATTCACGAAAGACACGGGGATATTTCTGGGTAGTCCACATGTCTACTAAGATATTTTCCTTCCCGACTACTCCGTGTTACGAGCATGTCAACAAGCAATAAGATATATGTATAGGCATGAAATGAAAAGACTACTATGAATCGAAAAGCAATCAGAGAGTGCACTTGGCTGAGGTCCTTAGCTGGTGAAACCAATAACAATATACCACTCAATAAGCCACAATTAGTCAACACATGCAGAAGTCTCTAGATGCTGAAATAAACAGTACAAACGTTCTCAGAATAGTCAAATTAGCTAGGATTGCCTGTCCTTAAGTCCAATTCTGGACACAAGGGCAAAACGGTAATTTTGGGCAAAAATGATGTCCGCCGTTGGTCCCACTTTGCACCGAAAAGCGTGCCAAAGTCAATGGTCTCTAAAGTCATCAAACTATATGTCTACGAATCTGGTTTTCTGATACGAACCAACCGTATGTCCAAAGTGGGATTCCGGCGGGCCGTGCACAAAATCGCCCGTTGAGTGGAACCGTGTGGCCCGCAAAACGGTAATTTTATCAACTGTCTCAGAATCTGACCAAACATGGCATACAGGACCAGAAAATGATACGGTCCTGTTGGCACAAGTTTCGTCTCGATCTGACGAGCATGCACAAAGTAATTGGAGAATTTGTAAAGTGCACGATACGGTGAATTTCGACGGATACGTATCCAATTCGTCGCGCACACGCGACCAATTTGAATTCTGCCAAAGCCCACACGATTACAAAACCGTTACGTAGCTTTTGATGCTTTCGGTTCGCGACCACGTCGTCCGGAATGGCGGGACGCACGTCGTGTGGATGAATTTTATTGAATTTTTAGTTTTTTAGAAACAGGTTTTTCTCTAACTTTGGGATTCGATTTCTCGACACGTAGTCGACGAAATCAAATTCCGTAAAAAGGGATTTGAAGCCCTATAGGTTGTCTAAAAGTGTGTTCAAATAGTTTTCTAAAGTTCCTAACAGATTGATGAGGAATTGCCTTCCAATTTGGATTCCCACAACAGTTATAATACCCTATTTTCGACGATTTTTACTCGACTTTACGTCGACTTTTCGGGTTGGTCGATCTGCGATATCCAACTCCACTAGTTGGAAATCAGAGAGGGTTATGTGGGCTTCGATCTACATTTAATAGAATGAAAAATTATTACGAAATAGGGAAGAAATTTACCTCGAAAAATGGGTGGTCGGGCTGCTGCTGTCCTTACTGTCATGCGCTCGCGCGCACGCAAGTTGCGGCTGTGCGCGCGGTGGCTCCGGCCGCGCACGGTGGACGTGCCGACGGTGGTTGGGTCGCCGGACTGGGGGTGTCGGCGCGCAGGTTTGGTCGGGGTTAGGGTTTGCTCATCATCGACTCTCGTACATAAATACTATGTCGAGTACAGGCAGGGGTCGAGTCTCAGTTTGGGCTCTGTGGGGGTGTTCTGTTTGGGCCGAGAGTTTATAGAATGGTTTGATACTGCTAACATGGGGCTTTGGTGCTCGGTTTAATGGGCTAGTACAGCTGCTATCTTATTCTTATTTTCTATTTATTATCATCTCTATATATATATATATACAAGTACTTAAATATTTAGCTGGTACAATATGTTGACGTGGTAAGCTACTACATGCACATTTTTGTTCGGTAATGTGTATACTCAATGTGACAATGTCCCCACTTGGAACATGGGGACAGCTGAAATCATCACATTTAATAAATGAAACCAGTTCTTTATATATATATTTATGTATATATATAGTTATATCTCTTTATATGTATATAACCATATATATATATGATATTTCCTAAAAAAAAAAAATATATATATATATATATGATATTTCCTAAATTCTAAAACCATAATATTAAATCTTCCTATTATAGGTTATTATAACAATATGCACCCGGGTATAAATTATATATTTATTCTCGAAAATAGGAGATAACAAATATTTATAATATCTAATAATAATAAATATATTTATTTAATCACCTCAAATTAATCAATTAATAATAAAATAATAACATGGTGGTTTGGTGAATCCATACTATTCACCTCTATCCGAGTCCAGAAATTTATACCAATATTATAAAACAATATTTAATAAGGAATACCAATTTTGTACGAATATTCTAAAACTCTATTTAAATAATGATAACAATAATACCCATTTTGTATAAGTAACCAAATATTTATGAAATATCGTTAAGTCTACCCAAAAAGCTAGAAAATATTTGCACATACCTAAAAGTATGTCTACATAGGCTTGGGCTTGGTTTGGGTCCAATCTGCACTAGTTTGGTACAACCGGGTTCCCTAAGATTAAATAATATAATTAATAAATAAATAATCTTCGATAAGGGTTACGTCGCAACTTGGCCTGATTTTCCTAGTTAGGACATCACTATGGCTCGGCCTTCTCTACCAGGGCTAATACACTAGTCATAGCATGCCACTGCACTACCCGTGCCACGATTCCTAGTCATCTTGTACTTCAAAACTCAATTATGGCTAAAATTATCTACCGTAATAATTAACAAAATAATTATTTATAAAACTTTAAAAATTACCATTTAAATCAAGAAAATAAAAAAAATAAAAAATAAAAATTATTTCAAAATTTATGGGAAGGGGAGATACACATATGGCATAAGTTGTACTTCTTGCCCCTTGTTGCTTTGGGAGGTACTACCCCCTGCGTCACTTCTTGCACAAGGTCCGGATGGACCTACATGATCTCACCATGTTCAGTCGTGAGCGAGACCAATGTTGAGTTGCGAGCTGGCGATAGGTTGACGACTTCTATTATTGCCTTGGGAATAGGGACTACGCCGTCTGGGACTTCTGTGGAAGCAAAGTCACCAAACTGAAGAGAGATCATGTTAGAAGATACGACCTTGTCTTCAGCTTCGAGGTTGATCACTTGGCTGTCGATAAGCTATTGTGTCTTCTTCTTCAGGACGATGCAGTCCTTGGTGGAGTGATACACGTATTGACGATAGAGACACTACTTGGGATCGTTGAGTTGGCTCGCCTCTGCAGGACGTCGTAGTGAGGCAATGTCAGCTTATTACCCTTCGTCAATGTGTGAAAGATGGTAATGACATCGTCTTCGTCAAAAGAGAAGGTCTCTTTAGGTTGGTCGGAAGTGCCCTGAGAATTGGAAGCTCCTTTGGATGTGTCGACCTTCAGGACTTCTTTCCCTTTACCCCCACGAACAGGGATAGTTTGAGGATGCTTGCCATTTTCTTCGGATTTGGGTGTTTTCAACCCCAGTAGTTCCAAGTTAGGAACGTCGTTTTCAGCAGCATCTGCGGCCCCAGCGAAAGCGGGCCATGTATCATACTTATGTATACCCAGACAAAACTTTACTGTAGGAAGAAAGTTATGTCGACAAGTATCCATAAGTTCTGAATCTGGTATGCCGAAAGGCATCTTCAGTGCTAGTCGCCTGAAGAGTTCGATGAAAGCAATGACAGACTCAGTCCTTCTTTGCTTGGTTTCGATGATGATGGACATACTAACATGCATGCCACTCTCGTAAAACTTGTTGAAGAACAATCTCTCCATGTCTTTGAATGAATTGATACATCCGTCAGACAGATTACAAAACCATTCGAAAGGTACCCCCTAAAAGGTGCTAATAAATAGCTATGATAAGAACGGATCATCTCTGGGCAAGTACAGAGTCTGCGTATTGAAGTACGTCATGTGCTGACGAGGAGAAGTCAATCCGTCAAATGAATTTACCGTCAGCAGCTTGTAGTTAGGCGGACAAGTAGCATTTTGCCACTCGGGAGGATACGGTTGAGATATCCCCATCTTCTGAAGCTCGTCTTTGTATGAGATGTTATCGAGACGAAGGACCAGAGAATCAATTGCATCCTGTTGATTGAGCAGGTATTGGGAAACGGCTGCTGAACGGTTGTCAAACGTTGTTGGCAAAGGACCACCCCCACCATTTACTAGATTTAGAGGCACACCGGAATGATACGTCTTTTACAGTGAAATAGGGTTATTACTGCGAGCCGGATTAGCGTGGGCCGAAATGTTTTGTTGTGGTAGAGGAACATCCCCAGCAGCTTTAACCGTTATGATACTGGTAAGCATATCGGTGATCTTGGCAAATGGTGTTTCAAGACCCTCTAGCCGTTTGCTGGTCTGATTACTAGCATTTTTAGGTCTTTCTCTATCCACCATGTATGTAGATAACATACGAGGAAGAACAGAGAAAATAGTACAACTGGTGCTGATACTGTCTGTCTCCGAGTGGACCAGTCCTTAATCATCAAGTAGAGGAGGCAAATAGTTGCCATCAAACTCAGAAGGATTATCGTCCTCTGGATGGCTACCCCCAGTGTGAGGGTTATCCGCTTCAGAATCTGAGGGAATACTATCGCAAGCTTGGGATTCTTCGTCATCCGTACGGGACCTTGCCTTTGACCGAGTACCCATATAACTCCTTCAGATAGGGCAGCCTGTTGGCCATCTGCTGGTAGACTTCTTCTTCTTCTTCTTGAGGAACTGAGAGAGAAAGTTGGGTTCATAGTCCACCGTCTTTGAATAGGGATTCCGTAAGGGGTACCCCATGAAGTCATGTAGGATGAAACACACCGTGGCTTCTCATCGTCAGAGAAGTGTAGCCATCGAAATACGGATTTTCTCTGAGGAACTCTTGTTGCTTTGGAGCAACAACAATTGATAACAGTACTGGTGTACGGATGTGCACTATGAATTGTTATATCCTTCCTCACTTTACGCTTATGATTTATCATGTCGCACAAGTCAGCGAAAGGGAGTTTTACCTTACAACCCATGTTGCATGCATTGCCGAGCTTTGTATGTTGGTTCGTAAGGAGAGTAGGCACAGTTCACATGCAGGGGAAACCCCCATACCTAAGTTTTGTGATTTCCTTGAAGACAGCCCCGTGCTATACGCGTTGGGGCCTGCCTTTTTATTTTGGGCGCATAGGCCTTGAAGACTGGCCTTGGGCGCATGCTCCTTGACAGCCTGTCTGAGCCTCCTTGATGTGGGCGCATAGTATGGATCCAGTGTGCCTGGGCACATAGCCTTGGGTGCATGACCCTGGATGCCCAGCCTGCTGAAGACAGAAGTGTTCTGGTTGGGGCTATGTGCCCAAACCCTCCCTGGGGCGCATGGCTTTGGGCGTATGCTTGGTGGAGCAGCGCTGTTTTCTATCAGTTTTGCCTCCTTCGTTTGTGAGCCTCGCTGGGTTTGGCCAGAGTGTTGCACACCCCGATTCTTTGTATCGTAGTGTTTTTCTTTGCCAAGTCTCGGGTGTTGAACACCCTGTTGTTGGTTGTGTAGGAAAGAAGTCACTGGGCTAGTAGAGCCCGGAACGGTGTGAGCCTTCTCCATTTAGAAAACTTCTGTGGCAGAGTCATGCGCCCATGTGACAGAGTCCTCCAGCTGCATATCTGCTTTGACAGTAGCAGGATATGCACAACGAGCCTTCGAAAGCCAAGTCTTGCGAGACTTATTTGGCTTCGCTGATTTTGAGGGAGTAGAGCCATCCCTCGAGAGCATCTCTTCGAACGCCTGCTAATCGAACTTTACGATCAGCATCTTCTGAGTGCTTCCCACTTTGTCGGCATAGGATTGCGTCACCACCTTCTCATCAGAGAAAAAGGTAGTCTCCAGCAGAGCTGCCATTTTTGTGGACACACACAAAAAAGAAGAAGAAAATGCTGTCTTTTCTTTATTGGCGCAAGGTACCACAAATTGAGTATGCCTGAGAGATCATACGCTGAGGATCTCCGAGTACAAAAAAGAATTCAGGGGAATGAAACGATGGAGATCGAGCGACAGTTTCTCCTTTACTCTGTTGACAATCCGATTACAAAAGTGCGAGAAAACCTAAGAAAATTGCTAACTCTCGGCTCACTGGCAAGAAGTGCAGCAATTTGGCTCTTAGAAATGCTCTCCGTTCTGTGTTTTGAAGAGGGATGAAGCCCCCCTTTAATAGTCGTTCTTGAGCTGGGATGATGTTATACGCCCACATGAGGAAACACGCTAGTTTTTATGTGGGCGCATAGTCCTGCTTTGGGCGCACAGGATTTATACACATACAGGCTGCGAGATCGTGGGTTGGTCGTGGTGTTGACGTGGCCGCATGCTTTGGTGCATGACTGCTCGAGGAGACGGACGTGGCTGTGCGCTTCGGTGCACGTTTTGATCATGGCTTTGACTGAGTCAGGCTTGGGCGCATAGCCATGTCTCAGGCTATGCGCCCTCCTTTTGGAGGAGCTAGTATTGGACGCATGGAACTTCACTGGCTGGGCGCATGGAGCTTCACTGGCTGGGCACATGGAGTTCCACTGACTTGGCGCATGGAGCTTCACTGGCTTGCGCGCATGGGGCTTCATTTGCTGAAAAATTTTCATGCTTCTATAGCAACCTGTATGAGGAGCGATCACAAACTTACACGTTGTGATACAGTCCATTATGGCTCAATATTCCATGACCTTTAATATAGATAGGCCGGTGGAATGAGATTAGAATTTGGGTGCAGGCACAGATCCTGCCTCCCTTATGATTTTGGTAAAGTTGGTTGGTTGGTTATGTGAATTGTTATTGGTTTACAGGCTTGGAGATAGAAGATAGATACGTGCACGACCACGATGTTTATGTTATTGTATAGATAACAGTGTCTATTGCAGGGACACGGTACTAGACATATTTATGATTCAGTTGTTATGTATAACATGCTTTACTGCTTTGAATCTTGCCACAAAATTGATCCTAAGGCAATAATAGAAAGATAATAAAATAAGATACATGCTTCACTAAATTACTTAGGGTTTTTTAGACGAGCGAGTCTCATCAGTACGCAATAGGATTAGTACTGATCTTCCACTAGATTGCTTGCAAGTTTCAGGATATCGTTGGCTCGTGGCGGAGCTTTGCTTGGACGAACTGAGGCATGGAGTCCCGTAGCATTTCTAGGCACGCGACCGCACCAGAGCTCAGCCTGCAACATGAATATATTTTGGCCGAGGGTCCTTGGATGTTCTATAAAAGATATGGTGTATGGAACAATGAAAGCCTTTGGAAGCTAGAGCGATCATTAGTGTTGTAAGCCTAATGGGCATGTTCACTTCGACAATACATAGCCTTGTAATCTACAGCTTAATCAATAAAAGTTATTCTTTTGTATACTCTGATGTGTTCTACCTTTGTTTTACTGCTTATTTATTGAACGGAGACAATCATTTTGAGAATATATCATCTTTCCTTTCACGAGTGGAACCCTAGACTCGTGCAGTATCACGCCCCAAGTGAGGATGATTGATTCTAGTGAAATCGATGCGAGGACGAGCGATTTCTCAGGTCGGAGCATGAGAAAGTGGTACCAGAGCGGTTCGATCCTTTAGACTTTTAACAAATCTCTTGACCTTGAGTTGCTTCCGCTATCAAAATCATTAGCCCTAAGTTGTTTCTATAATCGCATGGCTCATGGATATGCTCGATGCTACACTGGATGTTCTATACAATAAGTCTAAATACTTGTGTGTGTCTTGCTACATGTGTTTTAAAAATTTATGCGATGTTGTCGAATAATATTGCAAGATGTTTATCAAGTGCAACATGCCGCGAGATGTTTGCTTCATCGGTGCAACGAGTCAATATATGGGATGATACGTGTTATATGGCTATGCAAGTGGATAAAGAATGTCTTGAACGTATTCGAGTAATGGCCTTAGGTATCGAGAATGAATCGTTGGACGAGTTGCAACGAATGGGATTGAGAAATTGCTGATGTGATAAGAACGAGTTAAGTTGGTCGCTAGTCAAACTTGAGTAGACGAATATGTAAGTTGGCCGAGTTATGTCGAACTTCGAGTAGGCAAACTTGTATGTTGGCCGAATTTAGAAAGGAGCATTTGAGTAGGCTAATATTGCATTTATGATTGTTATGATCATCGAGGTACGGTTAGATGGAAATAGATGTCAGACCAACGTTTAGTATGTTGCGAGAGGAATGACTCAATTTTTGATTGGTATATGCCGTACTGCTTATGTGATTAGTGCATCGAAATATTTGTATTGATAACGAAAGGCTCAATTTCTGAGTGATATATGCAATACCACTTAGTGATAGCCATATTGAACCGTTTGGTGACTTGCGATAGATGTGTTGAGACGATTGTGCTGATAGCGATAATTCTCTCAATAACGGACTGGATAATGTCGAGACTCGAGTAGAAATGGTTCTATAGGATTTTGATGTATGTATGCTTCGATGTAATTGGTTTGAACGGTTAGGCACGTACTCGCATCAATGGATGAATAGTCGAACGAAAACTCGGTAGGCTTGAGTTGAAGGGTAGGCTGAGAATAGTGAGAGAATTTTACCGAGAGGAATGACTTACTTTATAGGATTTAAGTTTGAATAAATGCGAAGTATTGTGCGAACCAATTTGAGTTAGTGCGAAGAGTCGGTAGCACGATTTAGAAGTTCGATTGGAGAATACGAGAATCGATATAAGAAATTGGAAATTGTGTTGCTCGATGATGATAGTTAGCTACAACTGGATGGATCTTGATGCGTATAAAATTATAACAGATTGGACTTTTTGTGAAAGGAAGCTTTTCTGGTTATGTATGTCGTCGATGGTATTCAGGTACATTAAAGACGATAAGCAAATAACTCGGGAATACTCTGATCGAATGAACAAAAAATTATGTTGAGCATTATTGTTGGATGAATAAGGTGCAAGTCAAGTTAATATTAAGATTGGATGATTTCGCTCACAATATTCAAATTAGATATAGCGTGTCAAGACGAGGCACGAGAATAAGTACGAATAATAATACAAAGTGGGGCAAGTTTATGATATCGAGATTTTGGCAGGTAACAGTACGAGAAGTCGAACGAAATGATTAGACATTTTTACGATAGATGTGATGTAAAACGATTTAGTTATTCAAAGACGGTTGCAATAAGTATAGAGTGTGTCGAAAAATAACCGTAGGTAGATAGACCCGGATTCGAGGCAAGTATATATCGCATTGTTAGGAAAATTGTTATTGGTAGTGCATTAAAGATTTGGATGGTAGCGATGCATCATTTGCACAGGTAGGATGAGGTATTCTGGATAGGAGGGATTATGTCAGATTGGGTAAAGTCCCATAAGAATCATCAGGAATTGATTGGGCTCCGAGATAGGATATAACATGGTTCGTAGTAACTGTCTCTCGTTGATAATCTTCTATTATCGAGCATAGCTTTGGGGCAGCTGACCCTAGAAGACTTGATCGCCAAAGTAAAGTAAATGTTAGAGAACCAAAGGGGGACCCTAATGATGTCGCATAAAGAGATTATGTCACAGATAAATATGATATGGTGCATTTGAGGATAAGTCTAGGCGACCGAATATGTGCTTCAAGATTTGATAGAAACAACCTTCGACTAGATGAATATAGTCGGATGTCGACGATTGAAAGTACTAGAATGGTTTGTTAGTGGATGATCGGATAGATATTGATGAATATACTTCGCATATCGATGCGGAGAGGCGAGGATGATAATCGTGTTATGCACGAGAGCGAGGAATATAGGGACGGCCCTAGGATTTGTGTCGTAGATCGGATTTGCATAATGATTTAGCTATTTGTCTGAACGCACAATCAAAATTAACGAGACGAACAAGTCAGATTTGGATTGAAAATTTTGATTGGTGGATTCATACTCGATAAAGGATTGAACATAAAATTGTCGTAAAAGTGCTTGTATCAAAGAGATTGTCACCTTTGAGCATCGTCGACTCAAGTTGACGCTTGTGTCGGGAGTGACATAGGTACAGTGTCTGGGTGAGTAACCTAGCAAGGGTGGTCCCAGATGCAATGCGTAGATAGTTTGAAGAATGTAAGTCATGTCAAAATAGTTGCGTGCAAGGAATATAGCGAATTATAGACAGAAATTTTAAACATGTTGGACTTAGTCCATATCATTGAGGCAAAATTTTGTGGATGATTAGGCAAAAGACTTGAGTCGTATGAGAAAGAGAAAATGATTTAACGAGGGTGTTGTAGAGAATTATTGCGATCAGATATGCAATAACTTAACACAATGTGCATGTTCGATAGTAAGTACGATACGTAAAGAATCAGGATGTTGTTATGATTTATATCATACGTGCATAAATATTGGATGGTGGATCACGGATTTTAGAATGTTGCGTAAGAGAATGAATTATGGAAATAGATGCTATGATCTGACAAAGTCTAGATTACGAGATGGATAGTATTTGAGGATTCAAAAGTTGCACCTGTTAGCTTTGTTCGAATTCTCTACCATTGTGCTTGGCTGAAATGCATATATTTGGGGATGCCTTAAATATGTGTACAATCCAAACTTAATGGTATACCAAATTCAATTGAAATTATATGGTGGGTCAAGATGTATTAAGGAAATTGTACGAACGCTAGAGACGAAACCACGATAGTGAATCAAATCGGTAATGAGTAAATCACATGGATCGGAAAATCGAGCGGTCAAGAGAAATGTGTGGATTGAGTGTTAGCTTTGGTTCGAGGATGAACCTTGTTCTGAGTGGTATATTATTTAATGTCCTGCACTACACGGTGCATTATACTGAGTCGGTTGGTACAATAAGGTATGAGTTTGATTTGAGGATGCATGATTACTTTTTAAAAAAATATTGATTGAGTTGGTTTTATGTGCTGTAATCGAGCAAAGTCCCTTGTAATGAGCCGAGGCGTAGGCGCAAGACCGAATCACTGGACGAGTGTGAAGGATCACGAAGTGCTTGCATGGTTAGCTCGGACGAGATGATCGTGCAACGAAGTTAAGATGTCTGGCCGCATCGGCTCGGCTAAGTAATGGGCAGATTGGCTTAAGGAGGGCTAGATTAGACACTTCTCCCTACTCCTTCATGCCTAGCAAAATGTACCTTGTATGCATGATATCCTCGAGTAAAACACGGGCATGGCTTAAATGATTATAAAGTCGTAGTTTTTGTCGAACATTAAAATAGAATATTGAACATTGAACAATTGAGGTGACCTGCATCAAGTGCCCGGGTCACGATAGGATAAATTGATGGTAGAACATTAAAAGCCAATATTGAAGCATGCATGTAGTGCACTACTCAAAGAACATTGAACACTAGGCCTAGAATATTGAATATGGCATTGAGCGTGCATCTGGGCGACTGATCTCCATCGACCGCTCGTGGCGGCCGGCCTTGGTCAGCTCCTCCCCGATCTTTTTCTTCCTCTTAATTTCCTTTCCCTATCTGGAAAACACTTTCTTCCCTACTCCTTTGATCTCTCTTCTTCTACGACTCCTACCCCTTTGTGTTTTATTTTGTTATTTTATTTTATTTGTTTTGTTTTACTTTGTGGGCTCATTAGCTACTAAGCTGTTGGTGGGTCATGAGTTTGGGCATAGGCATGAGCCCAAGGAAATATTAGGTTTTTTTATTTTATTTTATTAAGTGGGCTGAACCCATGGAAATATTAGGTTTTTTATTTTATTTTATTAAGTGGGTCAGACTGTGTTTTTATAACAAATAAATTAAAAGAAAGATATTTGGGCTTGGGTTATGGGGCTATTATATATTTGGATTTTTTTAAAATATTCGGCCAGCTCGGACTTGGACCATAAATATTAAATGTTTTTTTTTAAAAGTAGATTTAATAGTATTAATTATGGACTTTATTATTAAGATATCTCTAAAATGTATTATTATATTATTTTATGATATTTTTAATATGGTTTTGACCTAAAAATATTATCGTATTATTTTCTATCCAATTGAAATTATAGTTTTGACCTGAAAGCATGAATTTCTATATTTTCAAGTATTTATCTAAAATATTTGAGAATAAGATGCGTTTTAGCCCTAAAATGATTTTTTTATTTTTAAAAATGTATCTAAAGTATTTCAACTATTAAAATATAGTTTCAAGTATGATATTTATATTTTAAATAGATTATAAATATTTTTCTATACAAATATATATTTTCTTATCTTGTCCATAACTAATCGTACGATCCTAATTCTTGCAAATCCTGACTTCCTTATATCGATCCTAGGCTAATCGGACTGTCCCAAACTCAATGGTATGATCTGTTCCATCATTTGAGATAATCTTGCATAGTTTTGACACCTGAACCTATTATGTGCCAACATGATCATATCGTACATCAACTGCTTAACTGAGGCAAGTTCACTATAACACTATGTTACCTTTATTTTGTATTATATGTATCTTTATATCATCTTTTTATGGGTACTTATTCATATGTCATGTTGTCATTATTCTTGATTCACCATGATTGATTACTTGTGTACGAGTGTAGTTCTTATCTAGTTACTTGTTTATGTTCACATGTTATACTTGTTCACTATTAATGTATCATGATTACATGTTTACTTGTATTGTTATAAATAGTGAACATGTTTTCTTGTGAGTTATGGGTGGGGGAATACTATGAGTATGAATGTGATCTACGTTACCTATATGAATTCCTTTCTGTTTAACTTAAATAATATCAATCGTGCACCACACATACGATTGACGTATATCCTAAGTCTTCTACATGCAGAAAGTTAGTATTCTAAAACACACAGTACACGTGATTTTCTGTTGCTTACTATTCAATTGTTCATCTTCCATAGAGTTTACTGTCATATTGCCCTAATGTTATAACTGTGCTCTTCCTATTATATCGTGGCATACCTATAGTTTGTCTTTCCTTGTCATTATTTTCTTCATATATGTATCTTATATTGTGTAGTGTAGCGTTATGGTGAACTTGTTCCAATCTTGACTGGATTTTTTTTTCAGTTGACAAACTCATGGTGACTTGTTGTCTTGCTTTGGGTTCCTTCAGGCAGAGTTAGATATATCTTGGTGGCGACCTTAGATTCTAGATATAATATATATTTCTTGCATTTGAATATTTAGTAGGCTTGTTCCTGAATATTATTTCAATATATTATTGGAATTGTAATTTTAATAATTATTTTGAATGAGCAATTAAATATGATTTATTGTATTTGAGATTGACTTTGAGGTATAGACAACGTACTACTACCGATGTTGCGGCATAGTTGGGCTTCACTATGTTCTCGTATCCCCAAAAACGGTAGTAGATCGTGACACCTAGAACATTGAATATGGCGTTGAACGTGCATCTATGGATGAGGACTATGCGTCTGACATAGTAAGCAAATTAGACAAGTTGTGGCGCAACGCCACGAGACTGTTGACATCCAAAGGTATACTTCATGCATTGAAGTATATAGTTATGGCACAGATGCCACGGTGTAACGCCCAGTCCCAAAATACGTAGGACTAAGTACGTAGACATGCCAGCTGTATACATACGAAGTACATGGGCCTTGTATATATACATAAGCTGTAAAATACATTAAACCACAACTAACTAATCTCATCCACAAAATAAGGGAATAATAGATATCATATAATGAATTGTCTTGGTACAATATGTTGGGTGGAGACACATCCACTACCAACCAAAATAAAAAGAAAGAAGTACATGATATATAAAAGGACTAAATGGAGGTAGCAAGGAGGAACCAAGTCACGTCATCTTCGAATAAATAGAGAAGACCACGATCCTGGCTAGGATACATGCAGAAGACATAAACACACACCTGGGGAATAACCAGTTCCTCAGAGGGACGTAACAAGATACATGAAGAACATGCTAATATGAACTGTCATAATAATAATAAAATGCTAGGACTCTCCTAGACACAAATATGCAAAGGGGATTCTAACCGTCTAATATGCAATTTAGAGGACAACTTTCATGCACATGGGTGGGATTTAGGCTACAAGTATGTAACTGGCATCCAGTCATCTGTATCCGTCCATAACGTCCAAGACGTCAGAGGGTATCTGCAAATATAAATTGCTACAGTTTCATCTAGAGACTGTGGTTTACCTGTTTGGATTCCCATACGCACTAGCGACTGTCCTCCCCCAATATTTCCTACACTGTCTAAGTCATGTCCATAACCCGTCCAGTTTTGTAACTGCTTGAGTCTCTATACCCTAGTCATAGTAGTTACGATCTATCCGTCACACGACAATAGAGATGGCCAGTCAATAAGTCATGCCCCTAGCAAAATGTCTCAAACCGTGTAGTGTGTGTGTCATGGCCAAGGGAGATATAAGAATATGCCACAATAAGAAGGTAGTCTGCTAAAACTAAGTTAACATGCGTAAAATAAAGTAATGACTAATAAATTCACTTACACCCAAGTATGGCTTGGACGTGCAGTTTATAACAAAGGAAACTAACAAATATGAAATAAAGTAAATAATGCTGAAAATAAATAATATGACAGTAAATTAGCAAGGTATACTTGCCTGGTAGGCCGCCTGGTGTGGTGCGATGATCAAGGGGGCACGACATATGGACTTCGGTGATACAAATACGTATGACGATCTCTAATGATGGCATGGACTTGAGTCGGTTGTAGTTGACGTGCGTATGATTATGTTGGCACAAAATAGTCGTAGATGCCAAATGTACGCAAGATGATCTCAATCGATGGGTCGACTGTGTCATTGGGTCCGAAACGGTCCAATTGGCTAAGGCCGAAATAAGGTAGTTCGAGATTTGTAGGAAGATAGGGAACAATTTGGAATAGTCGTGGTCAAGATTGATAAGCGAGAGATTTTGTATATACAATTATTTTAGAAAAGTATTTATGATAATAGAACTATATTTGGAAATCCAATATAATTAAAAACTATGTTATTCTTTTATCCAGAATATTATAAATACACTTGAAAACATAGGAAATCATGTTTTATGTCAAAACTCATAATTTAATTAACTAAATGTTTTAAATCAAAAGCCATATCTTAAAATACAATCAAATATCATAATAATATTTCTAAGAATTTAAACCTGAATTTTTTAAATTAT
Source organism: Iris pallida (assembly GCA_029216955.1). Classification (NCBI taxonomy): domain Eukaryota; kingdom Viridiplantae; phylum Streptophyta; class Magnoliopsida; order Asparagales; family Iridaceae; genus Iris; species Iris pallida. Next base: position 18,441 of record JANAVB010015158.1, on the reverse strand, counting down.
ATTTTAGCAACCCACTACTATAAAATAATTCTTTGGAAACTATTTAATATACATAAGTATTAAAATAATTAGGATAAATAACTAAGTAATAATTTATCATAGTAATAATTCTACAATACCATTATATAATGTATGTATACATATACTTGGGGCAAATACTATAATATAATAATAATAATAATAATAATAAATATCATATTCGAAAGCAATAACAAAAATAAATAAAAATCCATGTTGTGTTCTCTTCTATTGAGAGACACAAGCAATAAAGCACAGCAGCTTTAGCAGATGTCAGAGAGTGACATTTTTAAGGAAGAGAAGGAATTGTAGAGTAGGAAGAGAGAGAGTGAAAGAGAGGGTTCCAAATTTTCTCTCTCGAGAGAGGAAACAGAGAGGGAGGCGGGTGGCGCGCGATGGATCGTGGCGGCCGGAGGAGGCAAGGTGCGACCGCCGGAGGGAAGTCAGCCTGGCGTCGCTGTGCGGAGTCCACTGCAGTGAGGCTGCACCGGCGGCCTGGGAAGATCGGCAGCGGCTCTTGGTAGGCGAGAAGGCACGAGCGAACGGGGTTCGTTTGCCTGGAGGAAGCGGAGGGTTTGGATGAGAGGGGCGATGTCGAGGTGGCCTGAGGAGGCGTACGGGGCCGCTAAGGAGCCGAGATGCGGCAGATCTTCGGTGGAGGTAAGGTTGGTTTGGATTTTGATGTTAAATTAATTTTGATAGTGGTGGCGTTGATGTGTGGTTGATGGTGGTGGGCTCGGTGGCGTTAGAGGATTTGGCCGGGAAGTGGCCGGGACAGGTGGTGCGGGGCTTGGAGTGTCAGGATGTCGGCGAGGTACCGGTGGTCATTGTGGCCGCAAGAATTTATGAGTGTTGTCGAATTATGAAGGAAGGGCAAAGAGGAGGATGGTTCGACCATGGGGTGGGCCCTGGTGGTGGTGGCAGTATGGGAACGGGGAAGGCGGCAGTAGGTGATGCGCGGTGGTGGTTTCGGTAGGCTGTGGTGGTGACGGGGCAGCAGGCGGAGCAATACACCGGGATGGCGGTAGATGGTGACGGGTGTACGGTGGCGGGGTCGATATTGTGGTTGTGGGCGCTGGTCCTGGTGGCGACTTGGATGCTGGCGGTGGTAATGGACGTGGTTTGCATTGGGTTGCTAGTTGGAGGCGACAGCGAGATTTCGGCTAGGTTAGGATTAGGTTTTGCTAGGAATTGGGCCATGTCGGGTGTGTTCGACATGGAGGGGATGCGATGTACGTGTAAAAATTAATTATAGTGGAAATTATGGACACCGACACAGTACACAGCACTTTTATGGTGGATTTTGGATGATGGAAATTATGAGGAAGGAGCAAGGAGCCCCTCCTTATATAGGAGGTGGACTCCTAGTTTTATTTGGATTAGAAATTCAAAACCCCTTTTTTATATCTCTATATTAATTTACAATTAGTACAAAACTAATATAATCAAATACAATCCGATCCGAACCCATATCTAAATAATTCATATCTATAAGTTAAATAACTTTAATAATTTAAAACTTTATTTAAACTATCATATGTAATTACATAAAGTTTTCGAAAATATTTTATAATAGTACTAATCATAATTTCGAAGATCATAATTAATATCAATAGGAATGACTTCAAGATACTTTTTAATGAATTTATAAAAGTAAATAAAATGAAAGTTTTAAAAATATATACATGAATAAATTTCTTGTATCTCGCTAGCAAATAATATATTACATATTATTTTTAGAAATTAATAACCATATTTTGTAATATAGTATTTACAAGAAAATATAACAAAATATTTTGACTAAAACAAGCAAAATTTTACTTTCATATTAGTATTTTGATCCAAAATATGTATTTGCTATAAAAGTTTATAATAAAATAATTTTTGAATTAATTAACTATTTTTTATCAAGCATTTCTACTCGTCGTACATTACCAAAACGAAAAAGATAAATAAAATACCAAAATAAAATTTTAAATTGTAGTGAAAATTTAGGGGGTTTACATCCTACCCAATTACAAGAATTTCGTCCTCGAAATTAAGAATAAGTAGGGGTTGAAAAGTTCACATGGGTATATCGATGAGGAACAATCAAATCACAATGTTCAACAAAACATGCCGTAGGAAATTGTGATCTAGACCATAGAAAATATCACGGGAATGGTTAGAGGATAGTTAAGGGTCGCTAGATAACGTTCGAAAAGAATAAGGTTTAAGGATCGAAGGTAAATTATTTAGAGAACAAGTGGTGGTGATTTCTTTGAGAAGATTGTATAGTAGTCACATGGGTTATGAGTATGATTAAGGGAACAATTCAAGTTGCAAGGATGATTAGAGAGTTGGATAATGAACCTAGGATCGAGGAAAAAGGGCAAGAAATTTTAAGACAAAAATATAGTAACATTGATGGTAATAGTCATAAGTGATAGGACAGCTGGAGAAAATTCAAGTATAAGCGTCTTCGCCCTTCTGAAATAGGTGAAGGCGAAAGCAATATAGAGTTCAAAGACGAAATTATCGAATACAAATACGTGGTTCAAAGGCAACCGAATAATTTTAAAAAGAATTTTCAAGGCAGTCGTGGATGGGATTCTAGAGGCCAAGTTTAATTATGTTCCATCCATATAGAATAATAGATAAAAGCGAACCAAAATGCATTAGGTTGATCAGACGATCATGCATCGGTTATGATTAGACAATATGTTAGTTGGTGCGCACCCAATAAAACATGTCATGATCAAGCTCGATAAGGGAATAAGCTTGCAAAACTTAGGCTAAACTTGCAGCATAGGATAGTCAAAAATAGTAAAAACGTAGGCACGATTAATATTAAAAGAAGTGGAATTAGTTTAAACTTCTTAAGAATCTAGTCATGTCTTATGTTGGTGCCTATACAGTCGTCCTACTGTCTACTTGCCTAAGACTTGGGTAAGGTCACAAGGAAGGTTAGTTCGTAAGGCATTCTACCCAACTTACAAGAGTTAAACTAGTACGGTGATGGTACAATGGGTCATGTCCACCTAGTATGTATTACCTTATTAATCTCTATCAAGCACAAAAGAAGAGCACGAATCACGATAGAAGGAATCAAGCAAGATAGAACTCGAGGAGTCAAATGAGAAGGCGGTCAAGTATGTGGATGAGATCCTAGACTCTAATCCTATACGCAGGCTTGATTGGTACAGTAAAGTAACCAAACAATTTATCTTGACCTGCATAGGCCACCACCAAAACATATAATGCCCCAGTCCCAAAATACGTAGGACTAAGTACGTACACATTCCATCTATATACATACGAAGTACATGGGCCTTGAATGTATACATAAGCTGTAAAATACAGTAAACCACAACTAACTAATCTCATCCATAAAATAAGGGAATAAAAGGTATCATATAATAAATTGTCTTGGTACAATATATTGGGTAGAGACATATCCACTACCAACCAAAATAAAAAGAAAGAAATACATAATATATAAAAGGACTAAGTGGAGACAGCAAGGAGGAACCAAGTCACGTCATCTTCGAATAAATGAAGAAGACCATGATCCCGGCTAGGATACCTGCGAAAGACATGAACACAAACCTAGGGAATAACCAGGTCCTTAGAGGGACATAACAAGATACAACAAGAACATGCTAACATGAACTGTCATAATAATAATAATATGCAAGGACTCTCCTCGACACAAATATGCAAAGGGGATTCTAACCGTCTAATATGAAATTTAGAGGACAACTTTCTTGCGCATGGGTGGAATTTGGGGTACATGTACGTAACTGGTATCCAGTCATCTGTATCCGTCCGTAACGTCAAAGGTGTCAGAGGGTATCTGCAAATAAAAATCACCACAGTTCCATCCGGAGACTGTGGTTTACCTGTTTGGATTCCCATACGCACTAGCGACTATCCTCTCCCAATGTTTCCCATACTATCCAAGTCATGTCCATAACCCGTCCAGTTTTGTAACTGCTTGAGTCTCTATACCCTAGTCATAGCAGTTACGATCTATCCGTCACACGACAATAGGGATGGCCAGTCAATAAGTCATGCCCCTAGCAAAATGTCTCAAACCGTGTAGTATGTGTGTCATGGCCAAGGGAGATATAAGAATATGCCACAACAAGAAGGTAGTCCGCTAAAACTAAGATAACATGCGTAAAATGAAGTAATGACTAATAAAGTCAATTGCACCCAAGTATGGCTTGGACATGCAGTTTATAACAAAAGAAACTAACAAATATGAAACAAATTAAATAATGCTAAAAATAAATAATATGACAGTAAATTAGCAAAGTATACTTGCCTGGTAGGCCGCCTGGTGTGGTACGATGATCAAGGGGACACGACATATGGACTTCGGTGATACAAATACATATGACGATCTCTGTTGATGGCATGGACTTGAGTTGGTTGTAGTTGACGTGCGTATGATTGTGTTGGCACAAAATAGTCGTAGATGCGAAATATACGCAAGATGATCTCAATCGATGGGTCGACCGTGTCATTGGGTCCGAAACGGTCCAATTTGCTAAGGCCGAAATAAGGTAGTTCGAGATTTGTAGGAAGATAAGGAACGATTTGGAATAGTCGTGGTCAAGATTGATAAGCGAGAGATTTTGTATATACAATTATTTTAGAAAAGTATTTATGATAATAGAACTATATTTGGAAATCCAATATAATTAAAAACTATGTTATTCTTTTATCCAAAATATTATAAATACACTTGAAAACATAGGAAATCATGTTTTATGTCAAAACTCATAATTTAATTAACTAAATGTTTTAAATCAAAAGTCATATCTTAAAATAAATCAAATATTATAATAATATTTCTAAGAATTTAAACCCAAATTTTTTAAATTATATTTTAGCAACCCACTACGATAAAATAATTCTTTGGAAATTATTTAATATACATAAGTATTAAAATAATTAGGATAAATAACTAAGTAATAATTTATGATAGTAATAATTCTACAATACAATTATATAATGTATGTATACATATACTTGGGGCAAATACTATAATACATAATAATAATAATAATAATAATATTAATAATAATAATAATAAAAAAAAAAAATAATAATAATAATAATAATAATGGTAATAATAATAATAATAATAATAATAAATATCATATTCGAAAGCAATAAAAAAAAATCTATGTTGTGTTCTCTTCTATTGAGAGACACAAGCAATAAAGCACAGCAGCTTTAGCTGAAGTCAGAGAGTGACATTTTTAAGGAAGAAAAGGAATTGTAGAGTAGGAAGAGAGAGAGAAACAGAGGGTTCCAAATTATCTCTCTCGAGAGAGGAAACGAAGAGGGAGGCGGGTGGCGTGCGATGGATCGTGGCGACCGGAGGAGGAAGGCGTGGCCGCCGAAGGGAATTCGGCCTGGCGCCGCTGCGTGGAGGCCGTAGCCGTGAGGCTACGCCGGCGGCCTAGAAAGATCAGCGGCGGCTCTTGGTGTACGTGGAGGCACGAGCGGATGGGGTTCGTCGGGCTAGAGGATGCGGAGGGTTTAGATGAGCGGGGCGATGTCGAGGTGGCCTGAGGAGAAGCACGGGTCCGCCAAGGAGCTGAGATGCGGCAGATCTCCAGTGGAGGTAAGGTTGGTTTGGATTTTGATGTTCAATTAACTTTGATGGTCGTGGCGTTGAAGTGTGGTTGATAGTAGTGGGCTCGGTGGGCGTTGGAGGATTTGGCCGGGAAGTGGCCGGGACAGGTGGTGCGGGGCTTGGAGTGTCAGGGTGTCGGCGAGGTATGGGTGGTCATTGTGGCCATGGGAATTTGTAGGTGTTGTCAGATTATGCAGGGAGGGCAAAGAGGAGGATGGTTCGACCATGGGGTCGGCCCTGGTGATGGTGGCAGTGAGGGAACGGTGGAGGCAGCAGTAGGTGAGGTACGGTGGTGGTTTCGATAGGCTGTGGTGGTGACGGGGCAGCGGACGGAGCAGAACACCGGGGTGGCGGTGGATGGCGACGGGTATACGGTGGCGGGGTCGATGTTATGGCTGTGGGCGCTGGTCCTGGTGGCGACTCGGATGCTGACGGTGGTAATGGAAGTGGTTTGCATTGGGTTACTGGTTGGAGGCGACAGCGGGATTTCGGCTAGGTTAGGATTAGGTTTTGCTAGGAATGGGACATATCGGGTGTGTCCGACACGGAGGGGATGCGATGTACGTGTAAAAATTGATTATAGTGGAAATTGTGGACACCGACACAGTACACAGTACTTTTATGGTGGACTTTGGCTGATAGAAATTATGAGAAAGGAGCAAGGAGCCCCTCTTTATATTGGAGGTGGACTCCTAGATTGATTTGGATTAGAAATTTAAAACCCCTTTTTGATATCTCACTATTAATTTAAAATTAATACAAAACTAATATAATCAAATACAATCCGATCTGAATCCATATCTAGATAATTCACATCTATAAGTTAAATAAATTTAATAATTTAAAACTTTATTTAAACTATCATATCTAATTACATAAAGTTTTCAAAAATATTTTTATAATAATAATAATCATAATTTCGAAAATCATAATTAATATTAATAGGAATGACTTCAAGATACTTTTTAATGAATTTAGAAAAATAAATAAAAGGAAATTTTTTAAAATACATACATTAATAAATTTTATGTATCTCGCTAGTAAATAATATATTACAAATTATTTTTAGAAATTAATAACCATATTTTGTAATATAGTTTTTACAAGAAAATATAACAAAATGTTTTGACTAAAACAAGCAAAATTTTACTTTCATATTAGTATTTCGATCCAAAATATGTATTTGCTATAAAAGTTTATAATAAAATAATTTCTGAATTAATTAACTATTTTGTATCAAGAATTTGTACTCGTCGTACATTACCAAAACGAAAAAGAACAAAAAAATACCGAAATAAAATTTTAAATTGTAGTGAAAATTTAGGGGGTTTACACACAAAACTACTGTTATACAAATAATATATGAATGAAACACATTATGTAGTATAAAGGTATTCAGACCTATGCCGTTGGGGCATCGTGCATCAATATGATGTGTTGGGGCATAGTGCAGATGGAACTTTAGATAAATAGATGATAACTTGAGTTGGTATGGTTTATATGTTGGACTTGAGATGATGTTTGAGATTGTGATGACTTCTAAACTTTTGTACGTATTGCATGGTTAATGGACTTGGACAACTTGTGCACAATTTTACTTCCTTCAAAAGAGTTACGACTTGGGCACCGGGACTGTTTGTCCTAAGAGAGAATTATGACTGGTATTTGTCATACACTTCATTAGGACGGATTACGACTGAACACTGATGTGATAAGCCGTAATATTGGTAAGTTTAGGATCCTTCATATACATGGCTAGCAACCCGTACCGGGAGCGATCGTGGACTTACACGTTGAGATACAGTCTATTATGGCTCGATATGTCATGACCTTTCATATAAATAGGACCGGTAGGCTGAGACTAAAATTTTGGTGCAGGCACAGATGCTGCCACCATTATGATTTCGTTAAAGTTGGTTGGTTGGTTATGTGAATTGCTATCGGTTTGCAGGCTTGGCGATGGGAGACGGAGACGTGCACGACCATTATAATTATGTTATTATGCGGCTAACAGTTTCTATTGCAGGGATACCATACTAGACACATTTATCATTCAGTTGTTATCTATAACATGCTTTACTGCTTTGAATCTTGGCATGAAACTGGTCTTAAGGTAATAATAGAAAGACCATTAAAAAATATACATATTTTACTAAATTATTTAGTGTTGGTTTAGGCGAGTAGGTCTCATCACTACGTGAGAGGATTAGTACTGATTCTGCACTAGATTTGTTGCAGGTTTCAGGATATGGTTGGCTCGTGACGGAGCTTCGCTTGGATGCACTGAGACTGGAGTCCCTTATCATTTGAGGCGTGCGACTGCACCAGAGCTTGGCTTGCAACATGAAGATGTTTCGGCCGAGGGTCATTGGATGTCCTATAAAAGATATGATGTATTCAACAAAGAAATCCTTTGTGAGCTAGAGATATCATGAGTGTTGTAAGCCAAGTGGGCATGTTCACTTCGATAATTCATAGACTTTTAATCTACTGCTTAATCAATAAAAGTGATTCTTTTGTATACTATGATGTCTCCCCCTTTGTTTTGATGTTTATGTATTTAATTGAGACAACCATTTCGAGAATATGTCATCTTGCCCTGCATGAGTGCAACTCCAAACTCGTGCGGCATCACGCCCCAAGCGAGGATGATTGATACGGGTAAAATCGATACGAAGATGAGTAATTTCGTGGGTCGGGGCATGACATTACTTAGATAATACTATTACCCTACCTTACAACAAACCTTGGAGGTTTCATGACATAAACTTCCACTTCAAGATCTTCATGTAGAAAAGCATTCTTCACATCTAGCTGAAGTAATGACCTTTCATAGAGGACTGCTAAGGCCAGAAGCATGCCCACAGACGTTATCCTGACAACATGGGAGGTCTTAAATTATCTTCATCGCGAGTTTGAGAATACCCTTTCGCCGCAAGACGAGCTTTCAGACGATAAATGGTGCCATCCGGTTTCACCTTTATTGTGAACATCCACTTGTAACCCACTGCCTTCTTACTAGTAGTCAAATCGATTAAGTCTTAGTATAGTTCTTCTGAAATGCTTTCTTCTCCTCTTCTGTCCAATATGCAAACCAAAATGTTTTAGTCCTTGCTCTACTGAATTAGGGATCTGAATTCCGTCAATAGTCTTCACCAAGACTGAGTGACTCACGACCCTTTACCGTACTATCAACTCAAAGGATGATCGTGTCATGAACGAAAGGGGTGAGCCGGTATATCAGGCAATGGTAAAGTAGTAGAGATAGAGGAGAATGATGGCTCGACGATCGTAGGTACCATTGGTGAAGTTTATTCTTACGGAACCGGGTGAATCAGTGGAGCTGGAGGAGGATGATTGTATGATGGCCGGTGGAACCATCGGTGATGCTTGGTTTGACGGAGCACGTGAGACCAGCAATGTTGGTTCTGACTAGGTCGATGTTTGGGGACCGTGGGACTGAGATGCTGGTTGGGCAGGAAAGGACATCCTTATGGGGCTACTGTGTTTGAATTGGATAAAACTAAAAATCCTCTTCTGTATAGTCTATAGGAATTGAATCAATAGTTAATGGGAGTAAAGGAAACTTGGTTTCAACAAAGGTAATATCGTGAGTAAAAAAATATCGTTTCAAAGTTGGTAAGAAATAACGATACCCTTTTTGATCTTTTGGATACCCAAGAAACGTAGACTTGATTGCCTTCAAATATAACTTGGACATAGTCGATCGAGTATCCAGAACATAACACAAGTAGCCAAAAATTTTGAGAGATAGAGAAAATGGCTATCATTTAGGATATAACCGAGAAAGAGAGTAGTGCTATTGAAAATCGAAGATGGCATGCGATTGATCATATACCAGGTTGTAATACCCACATTCGACCAAAATCTCCTTGGAATACGTGCTTAAAATATAAGAGCCCATATTGTTTCCAAAAGATGATGATTTTTGTGTTTGGCCATACCATTCTGTAGTGGTATATAATAATATTATCATTATAGTAAACTAAATATCCATCATTAACTAGCATAGAAACAGAAATCAATGTTTTTCTAAGTAAAGGTGCATAAAGACAATCTCTTAATGTCAAAAACTTATTTCTACCAAAAGATGAAATAACATCTCCTACTACAACGACCACAACATTTGTAGCATCACCGGTGAACAAGTGTATCACTCCATCACTAAGTCGTCTGGTTAACTGGAACCCCAACATGAATTGTAGACTTGATTCGTGGCTCAAATATCTACACACCAGGTGCTGGTAGATAACACATGTCTCAACTACTTGTTAACGAGACATACCTTCTTTGTTCCCTTGTTTGAGAAGTGGATAGTCACTCTTCCAATGTCCTGACCTTTTACACTTGAAACACTTGTCTTTCGGCTTTTTTCACAGCGCCTTGAGGTCCCATTCCCTTCTTTGCGAAATTTGCTTATTTCTGAATGTTATTCTTTTTATCGCAGCTTAGAAGTATAAGCCTTATTAGTAACATAAATATGACCATTCTACCTAAAGAGAGCTTCAGCATCCTGTAGTTCTTTCATAAGTTCTGCCAAATACAATATTTGTTCATGTTGTAGTAAAGACAAAACGAGTTAAAACTTCTAGGCAGAGTCCCGAGAATAATATCGACCTGGGTTTCATCATCAATTTTAGCTCAAAGGATCTCTATCTCATACAGATGACCCATCATATTGAGAACATGATTCCTTACTAGCATCCCTTCAGCCATGGTCGTATTCAAAAACTCTTCATAGCAAGCTACCTGGTTGCCTACTCTACTATCCGAAGAGATCCTTGAGGTTATAAATCATATTTTAAGCTGTGATCATGGCCTACTACTGATGTTGCAACACATTTAACATAGATACCAGAATGTACTATGCCATCTCATCTGCCTTTATCCACTTCTTATACGCCTCTTTGACCTCTTCATTTAGAAGTAGCCTCTGGATTAATTGGGCATTCCTCATTGAGTACAAATTTGTACTCTTTAGCAGTTAAGACAATATCCAAGTTACGTTTCTAGTCAATGTAATTAGGGACAGAGTAAGTTTATTTTCTTTAAGAATCACCATAAAAGGACTGAAAGAACCCATTTTTTGGAAATCCTGAGAATCACATAAATAACATTATGTGGGGCAAAAATGCTTTGAATTAAATAAATAATAATTTCCTCAAACAATAACAAAATTTACCAACACCTTAAACACCATGAATCTAGTATGCTACGATAGTGTGGACGTATACAAATTTAATATTTCTCAAAGGAGGTTTTTCTGTTAATTTTAATATCATTTCAACTAAACTTTATGACAAATAAAATTAATTTGTTCGTCTTGCTTTGTTCCTACAAATAATAGCATCGACTCCGATGGTAAGGCTACCATTATTTTTATCTAAGTGTACACCATTACTTAATACTAAGTCCATTACTTCGTAATGAGTTCCTTCAGATGGAGAAGTGAACACACACTAGGTAACTTTCGATAATTATCCCAATAGAAATATATACTGGTGACCCGTTGCTAGACTCATCCGATATGGAGGAAGCACTGAAACCAACATGCTTGTATAATTACATCACCAACATACTAGTAGTGGAGACCATGAGATTTATTGTAAATAAACTCCCTCTCCCATTTAGTTATTTAACAACGAGGGTTTCTGTACTAGTTGATTTCATCTCCATGTTATCCATTATTCATGTGGGCTTAGTTTATAATAAATACCTGCAAATAATAAACATGCATAACAAAAAAAAACAAATATAGCAATAAAGATAAATAAAATCTAACTATTATGGCCATATATCATGCTTCTTCCTCAACTGTGCTGGATCCAGAATGTTGTGTTGACCTGTGCCCCAATTATTTTTAGGTATTTGGTTTCAATTTCTTCATCGAAAGTCATCCGACTACCTCCAGACTGCTGAAAGACTACATCTCGTCCCGCATTAGAAAAAGCTACTACTGCCGTCACGATAGACTGATTTTTTTCAAACTACATCAATCCTGACTCTCGAAGGAGTTTACATATAATCTATATTAAAGAAAATTAAATAAATAAGCACGATTAGTCCTCATAATTTTAATTACATCCATGAAGAACAAAAGCCACAACAAGTCATGGCTTTAAATCACAGAAATAGAAAGATGTAATTGGACCATAATAGTTGGATTTTAGATGCCTAGAAAATTGAGTCAGAATAGATCTACATCTACAGACTATTTTTTGATACAAGTTTTATTGGAAACGTAGATTTATCAATCGGTACACATATCCAAACATTGCTCTGATACCAATTAATGGAACTAGGATCCCTAGGATCACAGATTGAACCATGCAACGGATCATGCACATGTGGCAGAGGCAATTTGTCACACAACGATTCCACATCCATGTGTGCATGATGATTGCTCATCCATGTGGCAAGACTTTAAAGTTAATTTGTGATTGTATCAATCCTAACCCTTTAAATACGGGAATTCCAGGATTGCAAATTTGTGTGCATATCGATCGATAAAGCATGAACATGTTTAAAGCACGATCTAAACCTTTAAGGCAGAAATAGGGATCATGAATTATACCTGAAGCGATGAGAAGTAGATACGGTTTCCAGCAACCTCGACTAGTCAGCAACCTTAAGATCTTCTGTCGTATTCCTTACTCGGGTTCGACGTCGTGTGGGCGATGATCTCCCACCCTTTTTTTCTTCTTGGCTAACCTCTCTTTCTCTCCTTACATCAAGAACGAATTTAGAGAAATCTACTCTTTTCTTATAATAATTTTGACTGCTAGAGAATAACGATATATATTGGCTACAACAGGGAAATGAGAAAAATTAGGGTTAGGTCTCCTAACGGATCTAGGTATCAAGTGTTCAGCACGAATACACAACCCAGGCCCGTTAACAATAGCTCGGTCCACTAAAGAGCTATTGTTGCTGTCATATGCCGACCCAGGAAATCGCTCGTCCTCGTATTGATTTCATTCAATCGATCGTTTTCGCTGGGGCGTGATGCTGTACTAGTCTGGGGTTGCACTCCTATAAAGCAAGATGACAGGTTCTCAAAATGGTTATCCCGATTCAATATTAGTAGCAGAAGAAACATAGTCATATTGGAGTTACATAGAGGATGCAAAATAATTCTCTTTATTTAATAGGTAACAGAATTATAAAGGCTTTTAATAGCCTAAATGAATCTGCCAGATTAGCTTACAACACTCAAGTTCTCTCTTTCCCACAAAGGATTTTATTGTCCTATACATCATGTCTTCTATATCTCGGCCGTATAATCCTGTTGCAAGTCTGAGCGTAAATACGGTTGCACGCCTCAAAATGCTATGACATTTCATGCCACAACACGTTCAAGTGAAGCTCTGCTACGAGCAAACCATTTTCTACATCCTACAAGCAATCTGGTGGGGAATCGGTATTAATCCTCTTGCGTACTGATAAGACCCACTCACCAAAACCCATATTAAATAATATAGTGAATCATGTAAGTTAACTGTGATCTTTCTATATTTGCCTTAGGATCGATTTTATAGCATATTCGAAAGTAGTAAAGCATGTATTTCTTGGCAAGTATGTTATCATTTATTTGCATAAGCAAACAGGCAACATATATCAATCTCGTATTTATTCGTGACGAATTTTTACCAACATCGACACACTCACCCTTGCACCAACGCAAGGTGAATACTGCTACCGTCCTTTCCTGTCATATTATAAGTGATCTTTTGCAGGATATCTGTATGCCTGCACCATTCATCCTATTGGCCCTTATCTATATAAAGGTCACTGGCATTCCAAGCCAGAGGACTATATTTCTCATATGTAAGACGGTGATCACTTTGTACGAGTTTGCTAGCCTAATATCCAAAGGACCTCGAATTACTTTGAAGTAGCTTATCATATCAATAGCAGGTCCCAAACTATCCTAATGAAGTAAACCAACATACCAAATCTCAATTCCCAAATCATCCCTCCTAGGATGAACGGTCCCGGTACCCCGACGTACCACATTCGAAGGAATTCACATCCCGTGCATTGGCTATATATCTCAAGTCCATTTGACCCTATAATACTCGTCTAACTCATAAAACAAAAAAGTCTGTCTGAAACTCAGCTATCACATCATTTTAGGGTTCCATACATCCATCTCTATTTCTATTGGCACAATGCCCTAACTCAATGTTTATCAAACGAATGACCCGAAGGCCATGAATATTTCGAGGCAACATGGCACATTCAATAGTTATTAAATATCCGTTGACTCGTGCATTCGATGCATGCCTCTATTAAGTATTTTCATGTTCCACACCTTATTGTTAAATGTTCTCCTACTCGTACATTTGATGCACGTCTTGACATGATCTTTCATATGCCTAGACATCTAATCAGTCCCTTCGAATCACGCACTGAGGCACGCCTAGATAGAGTATTCATTGTTCTATGGTTCATGCTCTAAGGACTCGCCTCAATATAGTCTTTCAATATTATCCCTCCAACTCGTGCGCGGAGCACGAACGACTCGTGCACTGAGGCACTCGTCGATACAGTTATTCTATGTTGTTATGTCATACACACCGAGGCACTCCCTATTTCGATATTTTGATGTTCTATGGCAACTCATACATTTGATGTATGTCTCAATTCAATTATTCTTTCATAGCGTCCGACATACACTATAATTTTTCTCAATCGAGCCTTGCCCGTACTCGATAGGTTAACTTAGTATAGAATGATAGATTTTAATTAGGCATGATGGAGTAGGAAGGAAGGGTCAAAGTCCTCCCACCTTATGCTGATACGCCTTATCGTATTACCGAGCCGATGCAGCTCGATTCCTTAACTTTGCACGGTCAACTCTTCTGACTTAGCCATTCGAGCACTTCGTTCTTCTTTGAACTACCCGACTGATTCGGCCTATCGTGCCCATGCCTCAGTCAGTTGCGAGATACTTTGCTTTTGGTGGACTCTATTATAAATTAGGCAAAATTTGACCTCTTATAATTTATTGTAAAGCTTATCTTGCACATAAATCCAACTAAAATCAGTACTTTTTTGAGTCAGACTTTGCTTTGGATCGATTCAATTCTTTTGATCTTCAAACTAACTCAATATTTCTTTCGGCAACACAACTCTTGCATCGATTCGACTCGATGCATTCTTTGGGTTAACGCACTTCTTTGAATCAATGATTCAGCATAATGAATCGTACGAAGCAGGACATTACATAATATACTCAAATCAAGGTTCATCCTCGAACTGAAACCAACACTCAACCCAAGTGTTTCTCTAGATCGTTTTATGATCTCGTCCCACTATCGTTATTCCGTTCAAATATTCGTACAAGCTTTCATTAACATACCACAATATTTCCTGCAGCTCAATTTGAATTCAACATACAACTCAGTTTGGATCGTACACATATTTTAGGCGTCCCAAAAATATATGTATTTCAACCAAACCCAGTGGTAGGAAATTGGAATAAAGCTAACAGGTAAAATTTTAATCCTTAAATATTTGCCATCTCGTACTCTCGATCGGACTTAATCTCTAGCGATCGTTCTCACAATTCTATCGCACATGCATATTCGATACATACGTGATCATCCTACAAAACTCACGACATGCGTTGCGATTTGAAATCGTATTTCTCATTTCGTAAGTTTTGGACTGAACATTAATTCTATGCATTGTGTTAAGCCATCGCGCATCCGATCACAACAAGTCTCCGCAATGCCTTGCGTTGAAAGTCGCTATCCAACTATTTATGAAGCCTCACTCCGCAACTCATCTCGATATGATTTCCCTTTTTTGACTTGCAATTGCATTAACATACGAGACAACACCCACTAGGCAACTTACTTTGACACCGTGATTAAATTCTCTCGACGCAACCTTTAAATTTTTATTGCACAAAGGCCATAATCTATCCGACAAAAGTTAAATTCGAGTCGATGATGCTCAAAGGCAACAATCGCTTTGACGTACACAATGGTCTCTATGTTTCGTCTTATGTTTGATTCCTATCGAGTAGGAAATTCCTAGCCAAATTTCTAACTTGTCCGCCTCGCAACATCGAATATAAGTTCGATTCACGCAAGCTCAATTGCTAGCTGAATCTAAATCCAACGACACAGCTCGAAAGTCATTCTCTTACCATCACTCTCTTGTATAGCATGACTTTTGCAATCGCCTATCCGTATCACAAAGTTCATATATGAATTTCAATTTTGATCGTTGACCAGCATAATCATTTAAGCGTTCGTCCCACCAATCCTCAAAACCCGACTACAAAATTCTCAGCCGAAGCCGTTCCATCAATTCCGGAACAATTATTCGACTGCCTAGACTTATCATCAACATGCACCATATTATAGTTATTTTTGATGCAATTCCATATGAGACATGATATGGGTCATGTTATGGGTCTATAACATTCACTTTGGTTTCTCTTCTAGGGTCAGCTATCCCGAAGCTACGCTTGATAATTATGGATCATACCGAATTACAATTACTACAAACCATACTATATCTTATTTCGAACCAAATCATGTTTCGAAGATTTCTTTGGGACGATCCAAATCCAAACATAATCATTTCTATCTACGCAACTGAGGCACGACTATTCGCCGAATAATTCATTCGCTACCGTTGATGATTCTGCAATTCACGAAATCTACTCGTATCGGGTTCGAGTCTATCTACCTATGGTTAACACCCAGATAATATACGCATAGAACAATCATTGATGACTTTATAGTCTCGCCCTGATCAATCATAATATTTACGATCAACCAGTTCGACATTCTCGTATTGCTATTTATAAAAATCTCGATGTTGTAGGCCCGCTCCATTTGTATTCTCATATCATGCTTATATTTTCTTGCGCATTAATTTCGATAGCATGAGGGTTAACATTGAATCTGTATCAACGTCAACTTAACTCGTATCACATAAATTCAAGTTCACAATAGATTTTTCTATATGCATCACATCATTTTCTGATTCACCATATCCCGCTATACTTTGATCGCGTAACCGAGTTACCGATTATCCAACATTGAACCCTCGAGTTATACGATTATACCCTCCAAGCTTCACGTGTTTCAGTAGTACTCAAATGAGTTTCGTCTCAATATAACCAACTATTTTCTTAGGCATGATTATCCGCATCAACCAACATTTTCATCGAGCTCGCAATTCGTGCGATCCGATTACAATTCGCATCGACTGATATTTTTTATCAATATCGTAAGTCATGCGACCCGATTATAACTTCAATTTTCCTATCCCGTCGATTCGGTTATTGTCTTGAAGTATAATCGTTAAGATAGTCTCAGTCATTCGACCACTTATAAATTTTTGTTCGATGTATTATTCATTGATATATGTTCATGCCAGATTGTTCAAACTGATTATCGAAGAACACTTGCATCAACATGTCGTTATACAAATTTCCAATCAAGTCTCGATACTATCCCGTCCGTTGTGGACAAAACTTTCGTAATTCATACAATGTGTTTGATGCAATCTATTGCACAAGTGGTATGGCATATACCACTCAGAAAGTAAGTCATTCATCGTATAAGTGGTATGTCACATACCACTAAAAAATCAAGTTATTTCTCTTACATCATACTCGGTATGAATCAATATTTATTCGATCTAACCAACCTGCAGTGATCTTGCCGATCACAACCTTAACTTTTGATAAAATCAAAACTTAACACAATTTGGCTATTATATACATTCGTCTACTCAAGTTCGACGAACAAATGAGCTAGTTCTTTTCTATCGATTTACGATTTTTAGTTCCAGCCATTGCATCTCGTGCAACATTTTATTTCGACATTCAAGTCATTATTCTAATTCATTCAACACATTCGATATCAACTTGCATGTTCATATGCAACGTACCATTCACATCAACTCGTTGCAATTGATGTAACAATATCCTACGACTTCTATTATATCGACGCAACTAACATTTCTCATATCGATTGTTGTATTGAAACAACAAACATTTTAATTCACATTTTACGACTTGTTTCACTGGAAGCAACAAATATTTCATACTTTTCTCTCAATATCTTGTATATTTTACTTAAAGCAAAATTATGCAACTTTATATTAGACTTATTGTATGGAACATTCAGTGCGGCATCGAGTAAAGTCAAGAGTTTTATGATCGTGGTAGGAAAGTTTTTGGAATTGAATAAAATAAAATGTCTAGAAGAAATTGAACCTAGAGCTCTGATACCACTTTGTCTCTCCTTGCTTCAAGAACTAATTTAGAGAAAGCTACTATTTTCCTATATAAATTTGACGGCTAGCGAATAGTGGATATATATAGGCTACAACAAGGACATGAAAAGAACTAGGGTTAGGTCTCCTAACGGATCTAGGTATCAAGTGTTCAGCCCAAACACACTACAACAAAAATACCTTTTAATGACGGCTAAAAAGTGTCATTAATTGCAAACCATGACATTTTTTTTCTCAGTCCAAGCGTTATGAAATCGGGTGTTATAAATGTTTTTAAAAGCGTTATAGATAATTCATCCAAAACCGTCATTAATAGGTTGAATTTCTGCGACGTTTTATTTTTAAAACGTTATGGATAGTTATGAAAAACCGCTGTATATGGTCGTTGTATCACATTTATAATGCTCTATACTGTATGACATTCCAAACGCTGCTCAATTCAATTCAAAAACAACCACTTTAACCATATTCACAACAAAGCATTGAAATGTAATATAAAGTAC